>CM055265.1:6820204-6940597 GCA_029237695.1 Conchocele bisecta | reverse complement strand
TCAATTTTGTCTACAACATTCAATTCTGTGTCACAAAATTCACTTTTGTGCCACAAAACTCAATTCTGTGTCACAAAATTCAACTCTGTGTCACAAAATTCACTTTTGTGCCACAAAATTCACCTTTGTGAAACAAAATTCAATTCTGTGTCACACAATTCAATTCTGTGTAACAAAATTCAATTCTGTGTCACAAAATTCAATTCTGTGTCACAAAATTCAATTCTGTGTCACAAAATTCAATTCTGTCAATTCTGTGTAACAAAATTCAATTCTGTGTCACAAAATTCAATTCTGCACACGCATGTAAGAAGGACAACCATTGGTCAGAAACTGCACTGGAGAAATGGGTCACGGTCGCCGATCTACACATTCAATGTCGATGATTCATTTCTCATTCTGCCGAAGATTCATTTCTCATTCTGCCATTTTGCTTCAACTATCTCCAAACAGTCAAACGTTGACAAACCCATTCGTATTTAAACTCATTTGCGTTATAATTGTACACATAATTCATGTACATGTAGATCTCCAGCGAGTACTGACGTCATTTATTGTGTATCGCAAGGTACATCTGCCCCAGTTAAATCAATAATACACACGGCCTGTGTTCTGACTGCTGTCTGTGTTTATAAACAGAATGTGTGTATTGGGCCAGTTGAGGAAACCATTTGTAGTATTTGTGTAGATACCATGGATACTAAGATGGTGTATACTGTAAATAATGCATGTAGAAACATAGTTGCGAACACGTAACTTCGCAACTAGTAGACACAGATCCAATACCATTTGTTTCACAAGGTTAGATCCACTGTTAGAATACGACGTCATCTAATGTCATTTTCGAGCAAAAAACGTTACCTGATAAATAGAATACCAGGCTAGTGTATTTTAATATCAAGTTTATCAGGCTCGGCTCAGAAACGGTAGGAATTCCTCGGCAAGCCTCGGAATTCCTACGCGTTTCTTAGCCTTGCCTGATAAACTTGATATCAAAATACACTAGCCTGGTATTCTCTATATATGGGCAAGTAGTAGTAAGGGAGTCAAAATGATACCACCTACCGTGATATCATTTATAACCCTCTATAATACCCCCACCACCCCCGAAAATCAAAAAATTGGTTAACGAGGAAAATTGGGTCTCCCGACAGCAAATTTATGAATTTTTGGAGAAAATAATTTTGAAAAGAGGGAGTCCCAATTATATTGGTAATTGACTTTTGAAAAAAGTCGAAATCATTCATGTAAGTACAATAGTTATATTCCTCATTTTCTTCTCCGATATAGCTAATTTATTTCGCAGATCAGCAACTAATTCTACCAGCTCTAGTCTACCACGTTCACCTTTAGCCACCTGACAGCGTAGTTGCTTATGTCTACAAAGAGTTTGGGCACTAACGAATTTACAAGGGCATCTAGGGCATTGAAATTGTGGGGGGACACAAGGAAACTTTCTACGTCTCGCTAGATGCCTTCGTAGATAGTCTTTACACGTAAACGTCTTACAACAAGTCTCACACTCCATTATATATGTATATAACCTATGAAATTTATCTGTTCAATTGGACGTGAAAAAAACATTATGTAAATTTGTGACGTCCAATTGAACAGATAAATTTTATAGGTTATACAAAAGTATATATACAAAAGTATAATACAGAAAATATGATAACGCCAGAAACTAGAGCAGAGCAGCAATAGAAAGTTTGAGAAGAGAAGCCGAATCTCTAGGGATTACTTATAGTACACGGTTGAGAGTTAGGGGGTTGACAAAGCTGATAAATGCCACAAAGAATGAGGCGTTTATGAAGTGGTTTACCCGCGCCTATACAAGAGGGGCATTTACAAACCTCTCACTAGCGGATGAAGTTGGTAACAGAATTCAAAAAGAAAGTATTGCGGAGTTAAGGGCTAGTGTAAGTTAAGGGCTAGTGTAATAAAACCTTCAAGCACCAATAATTTGTCCCAAATTAGACACACAGGTGGCCCAATACAAAATAATAAGAACAAATCTCTCGTTCGCGCGATAGTGGAAAAAGGTGAAGAAATATTGGGGGCTCACGATGAAACATTGGAAAAGGTAGAAAATGGAAGACGGGTAGTTACATTATACTTTCGTAAAAACATTAACATTAACGAGTCTGAACGCATGTCCGAGAAACTCGCTCCGTATCTAACAACCAATTTTTATTTGAGATATTCATATTCTTACAAGCTAGAACATATGGAGGAAATTAAAAATGGAAAACCTGTAACTATAATAATGCACAAAAATCTCGGTGGTAGCGAACCACTATCATGAATGAAAACCGTTAAAAAATGGCTGTCAGATAAGGAGCAAACACGAATAATGTCCGATAAAATAGACAGACCGAATACAAAGTGGAAGTTTGTAAGATGGGTAGAGGTTTTCGTAAAGCTAATACAGGGTAGTAGGGGAAAAGATTTGGGACTACAATCCAAAGAAGCAGAGGAGGAGAACTTCCAGAATGGCTGAAGAATAAAAAAGGTATGTATTCTTTAGATAAGTATAATGACGACCTTTGTCTGTTCAGGTGTCTAGCTATGCATATGACAGATAAAAGACCCGACAGATGTACAGAAAAGGCGAAAGAACTTAGTAAGCAATATTTTGGTAGTAATGTGGTTTCACCAATTCCTTTTTCAGATCTGAAAAAGGTTGAAGAGTTTTTTAAAATCGGTATAGAAGTATATTAACCGACCGAATGTAACGTATGGTGGTTGAAAAAGGTACCGGCGCACTATAAGGCAATAGGTAATAAACCAATGACAATAGGACTGTTTAATAATCACGCATTTCTAATAAAAACCTTAAAAACCTATCTAAAATTTACGCCTGCGATAATTGCAAGCAGAAATTCACGAAAGCGAGTAATATGAAGAGACACGGACCAAAATGTATGAAAGGTGAGACAAAAGTAGTATGTGATGGTAATTATTTAGAGCGCCCGCGTTCGTCGTTCGAGAAAGCGTTCTACCCAAAAAGTTTTAACAGTTATGGGGCGATCGATTGGATGTACTCTGTGGAAAAGCGCGAGGGAATTCACATTCACCACGAACAGTGTGGACACGGGGGTGAAAGATGGATTTTAGGAGCTCCAGTAGATGGATACTGTCCAGAAACCAATACCGTATATCAATATCACGGCTGTTACTGGCACGGGTGTGAGATTCATGCAAAGCATAGAAAAGAAGAACGCGCATCCACTATGAGAAGAGTTAAATTTATTAGAAGAAGCAAAGAATTCAACCTAGTATCTCAATCCAGAATTTGAAACTCTGTAATAATCTAGAGTACGAAGCCGAGCACGTTCCGGTAAGCGTTAGTATAGAAGATAATTTCTCAGAAACAGTAACTCATATTTGTGATAAAGATCCCGCAAAACTTATAGAAAAATTCGTAGAAGATTTGAAAGTCAGGGGAAAAGCTATAAGAGAAGAAGTGTGGTCAAGATATGGGTTTAATACAGAACATTTACGTAAAAACCAAATCGCCAAGATCGAACAGTGGATAGAGCAAGTACCGGTTATAGGTTTTTAACAGCAGTAAGTACGATATAAACTTAATAAAGAAATACCTAGTAGGCGAACTGGCATCAACAACAAAGAAAGTAATGGTCGGAAAACGTGCAAACGCAACAATATTTCTATTTACTCCAGAGTTCAGATTTCTTGATGTAATACTTTATCTAGGACCCGGTGTAAGTTACGATAGTTGGATAAAAGCCTACGAATGCAAAGGACAGAAATCTTTCTTTCCTTATGAGTGGTTCGATTCTCCAGACAAACTGGATTACCCAGGACTACCGGATATAGAGAATTGGTATTCCAAACTATCTGGGAAAATGTTAATAGATGAAACAGAATTAAGTAAATGTCGTAGAATTTTCGAAGAAAATAATATGAAAACTTTCAGAGATTGGTTGAAATATTATAACGATTTAGATGTAGCACCGTTCCTAGAAGCGGTGGAAAAAATGTGTATTTTATAAACACAGAGGTGTGGATATATTTTCAAAGATGCGGTAACACTACCTGGAGTAGCTATACAATATTTATTGAGAGGAACCATTAAAGAACAAAAATCTTCAAAGACGATTATACCGGAGGATGCTCTATAGCACCAAAAGAAGAAACATACGAAATGATGAAGGACGCTCTAGTTGGCGGTCCATCAATAGTATTTACACGATATGCAGAACGCCGTCAAATCATTAGAGTGGGTTCCAAACCGTGCAAGGCTGTTTTGGGGTACGACGCAAACGCGTTATATTTATCTACGTTAAATAAAGAGATGCCGTGTGGGAGAGAAACTATACACCATATAGATACCCCACATAACCCTAAATTTATTAAAAAGTTTTGTAAAAGAGTTTTATCTGGAGACTGGTTTGGGTTTGCGGAGGTGGATATAGAAGTTCCACACAACTTAAAAGATAAGTTTTCTGAAATGTCCCCAATATTTATAAACAGAGAAGTAGAGAAGTTCCCACACACATGTTAAAATATTTAAAAGATACTGGCCGAACAAGAGGAGATGGAAAAAAATTGGTGGGATCTATGACAGCCACTAAAGTATTGCTGTACGCGCCACTGTTGAAATGGTATTTAAAACACGGCCTAGAAATAACTGGAGTTCATCGTGTTATAGATTATATTAGCGGAAAACCATTCGAATGGTTCGCAAAAGAAGTTACAGCCGCAAGACGAACGGGGTGATGTAGAACCAAATAAGAAACCAGTAGCCGACATAATGAAATTATTAGGAAACTCGTGTTGTGGAAAAATGATAGAGGCAACGGAGAGACATTTAAATACGACATATGCACAAAATGAAACCTGTGTTGACAAAGCATTAAGATCTGCATTCTTTGACGATTTGGAAGAGATAGGAGATGCGTACGAAATATCTTCAAGAAAACCCAGTGTGCGGTAAATAAAGACCATTCCATTGTGGAATAGCGGTTTATCAACTAGCTATATTGAGAATGTTGGAATTTTACTACGAATTTCTTGACAAATACGTAAAAAGAGAAGAATTTGAATTAATACAGATGGATACGGATAGTAATGTATATAGTTAGTATAAAAACGATAGAGGAATTGATTAGAACCTAACTTACTAGACGGGTTTGAAAAAGAAAAAAGAAATGGTTGGCTTGGGATAAATGGAGCGAAAGAGAGCCCGGACTTTCAAAATGGAATTTAGCGGAGATAGGGCGATAGCGTTATCTAGTAAGTGTTATTTTGTAGAAAAATTTAATTATATTAATAAAAACTCTGCGAAAGGAATGTCCAAGAGAACTAACAATTTAAATTGGGATAGATATAAACGAGTACTAAGTGAAACTACAGAAGATGGAAAACACATTATAGATGTAGCACAAAATAGGGGATTTAAAATGAAAGACGGTGTTATGAAAACGTACTGTCAACAAAAATTAGGACTCTCGGCATACTATGATAAAAGACGTGTGTTACCAGACGGAATACATACAGAACCTCTCTAATGATTTATTTAATAATTTTGAAAAAAAACAAGAAAATTAGCAATCTAAAGACTCTGATGATCCGGGGGTAGCTGAGTGTCAGAAGGCACCGCAAGAAGTTCTTCGCGAACAAACCCTCGAGATGGCCCATCATCCAAATAGTAGAGCACGGGCTCATCGGGCTTGGTAATAGATCGATCTAGATGATATATACATTGAGACCACACAGGATCAGTCGCGCGGCGGCTGCCACCTTCGAGCTCTCCCGGTTGATAGACGTACCGGACGTCAATATCCGATGGAAGCCGTTGCTCCTCTAAACCAACGGGTCGCCCGCGCGAGACGGCAGAGGGCTCGCTCGTCACCCTTTTTAACTTGATAGCATCTACGGGCTTCTTACCTATCAATCTGGTCACCTCTCCGTTCAGTGCGGAGACCACGGCGGGCAGTCTGGCCACCCACTCGGTCGATCGCGAATGAGGGTCTACAAGTTCTTTGGCGTATTGGTGTCCGAACAGTCTCTCAGCCAGGGTTCGATTGAAGCGCTCCACGATCCCCTGGTCCCGGTGGATGTTGACGCGGCCGCGTCTGACAGAAACTTCGTGCTTAGACAATAGATGAGAGACCGCGCCCATGAACACGCGGCCGGGATCGACCTGGAGAAGATTCGGCCATTTGAGAGGACTCCTCTTATATATTCGGGAGAGAGCCTCGGCCACCTCCTTAGACTCATTAGTGGCCAACGGCTCAACTTCCTTTATAACGACTCGCTACGTCAACGACTGTCAGCGCGTACTTGTACGTCTTACAACCGAAGCGATCGTGAGGGAGAAACAGGAGATTCGCTTGGTGAACTTGGTTCGGCACCGGCACATCGAATTTCGGGCGCGGAATATTGTGAGGCGCGGGTAAATAGATCTGCCAGATGGCCTGCTTCTTGAGCCATTCCTTGACAGCGTTTTCTGAAACCTTGGTCGCCGCCGCGAGGTTCTTGATGGCAGCGAGTCCCTTCCAGTAGCCGCGGGGGCTATAGTACGCGTTCGCTAGCTTGCGCGTTAGGCGAACCGATAGTTTGGTATTAAGTTTGCGCGTGTTCATCGTATGCGATGTATTCTAATATATCGGACAATCTCCAACATGCCCTCGCCAGTTCGTCCAGTAACTGCGTCGATAATAATAAACCTTTGTTTGAAGTACAATCGCGCTTGGGGGTTAAGTTCTGAAGGAAGTTGGGAAAATCTAATCCCCCAGGATTGGTGGAGGAATCTAACATCCGCTTTGCGAAAAGGGTGGCCGAATTTTCGTCCTCCCGCCACGTCTCGAGAGAATCTCGGGCCAGACGAATCATACCCTTTGCACCAGCTATGCGGTGTTTAAGGGCAGTGTAGCCTACATAAATCATAGCAAAATAAAGTTCGTCAACTGACATCGTTCTATATATATATATTTATATTATTTAAAATAATTAATTTAAAATCTCGATTGAATATAGTAGCCGACGAGCCCCACCACACCCATTCCCACGACGATGAACGCGATCTCGCGGTCTTTTTGGGGCTCTGACGGTACATAGAAATCTGAAAGTTGGGGCTCGCGATCCAGCGGCGCGAGCTTTTCTGCGGATATGCCAGCGCGTACTCGCGGTTGGCTTCTTCAACGTTCTGAAAAGTTTGTGCGGCGTGATTTTCGGCGAAGCTCTTCATTGACCCACCCGTCCAGATGGGCGGTTCGTTTTTTCGACCACGCTTCCTTTGCGCTATTGAGTTGTTCTACAGCTAAATCGTGACGCTTAAGCTCCTCATCCACGTTCGAGCTTTTCATTTTAGAGAATATAAAGTTGCTACCGCTGAACGCCAATGCGTTTACAAGCGCACCACCTACTATTACTGCGATTGAAGCCATTTATTTCCATATATTAACTGGTAGAATTCCAGCTTTAACAAGATAATCTCGGGTCCAAACTGCGGCCGCTACATCTAAGGTCGCGAGCCCTACGTCTCTCACAGTAAAGTCCAATTTGGGAGCGGATCCTCATAGGGCCATCTTTGATAGTCGAGCATACCCGATACTGAAACCCGATATCACCACGGCGTGATAAAGCGCATTCACTAACATTTTACCGTCTTGTTCAGCCATTATAATTATTGCATATAAAAGGGGTCGCGATCAATGTTTAAATGGGGCGCATCCAATCGCGATTGGTGTTTCGTAACTTTCTTCTGAACACTTGCTGGTTGTTTTTCAGATAATATGGGGTATTTCCACACGCACAGGGCACCAACAACTGCCAGACCACCACCAACAACCCAACTCCAATTCACGAATTTGGGTTCAATCGGATTCGCCCAACCTCGATTGGGTGTTGAGTGTGCTTCCAATTCGTGAATTGGGGGTGTACTCAACTCTGTCTTCAGATGTTTTGCTGTCTCCGTCCCCGATTGCAACGACTGTTTAGCCTCTCGAAGCTCGGCGAGTATTTTATCTTGTTTAACTTTTCGGTGGCAGCCGCCGCCCGCCCAGCTGCCTGTCTTTTGGGATTTTTCATATGCGGTATGTCATCCAGTGGCGGAGTAACACTCGGGTTCGATTGGGTTGGAGCAATCGTGTTCAACTCCGTCACTCTCGCGGTGTGTCTTGTGTCATCATTTATTTTTAATATTAGGGCTTATAGTTCGTGGGCATATATGTCCAAATTGACAGTGTTTACCCGTGGTCAACGCGGTTGTCAGTGGAAGCTAAGTACATTCCAAACTTGTGATAAATTGAGCAGCAGGCTGTTCTAAGAGTGTGACCTATAAAAGGGTCAGTCTCTAGATCGTCAATCAATCCCGCGGTGTTTGGTATAGGGAGAAGTATACTAACGGCGGTTGCGTACAAATGAATAGCCGCCGATCCGAGAGTTTTTGTCATCTCCGCTCCCAATTTGGATTCGTATCGCGCATACATTTTTATCGATCTCCGCATCTGACATCTTTATCCCACCTGAAAAAACTGAGAGACGCCTACCGAGATAATGCTCCGATTGTCCCCCAGCAACCAGCGCAGCTAGCCGCTCTCGTCGTGCCGCATTTTCATTTTCATTCGGAGTCGTTGCACTCAACCCAATACCAACCGCCGTTGGAGTTGATTCCGATTGCTCTGTCGGATCATTATCTGTGTTGGCAGTCGGAGTTGAGGTTTCTTCTATTAGCTGATCGAGAAGTTCGTCGCAGTTCATTTTTCTTAAAATTAATTTAACTATTCTAACAAGTCTCATTACTTTAACATATTGCCAAGCGCACCACCCACCCGATACTTATGATCACCATTATGCTCGCAACAAAGCTCGCAGCGGAGCACCAAATTGTTAACATTGTTAACCATTGTTCAGCATTTGTTCAACATTTGTTAAGCATTTGTTCAAGCATTGTTCAGCAATTGCTAAGCATTGTTCAGCATTGTTCAGCATTTGTTCAGTAATTGCTAATTAATTATAAAATTAATTGATAACTTCGTAAGTAGTTGGTTGATCAGTCTTTAGCAAAAGCATTGGCGTGCTTAGTTTCGGAAAGCATCTGTCGAACCTCCAGGCGCTCCTCGCGCGTTGGGATAACGTCATTCTCTCGAAGACAGTCATCGAATGAGTCTCGGTCCTTGCAGTGAAAGAGGGCGACCATTTCGTTTGCTCGCGCAGATCCTTGAGGACGGCGTTGTACTTTTGAGTGGATATCCATACGCTTTGCTAGCATGGCGGCCAGAAAATGCGAGCTCGGAGAGCATGTCCTTCTTTTTGTTCATCGCCGCCTTGGCCGAGCAATCGTCAATCACGTATAGGGTGGGCTCACCCTGGAATTTTTGGTATAAACCACGCAACCAATCGTGAAGCCTATCACCGGGGTCAATAACGTATACCTCTGGGTCGGTCCATATCCACGGGCGCCGCTGATAAGTATCGTTGTGCCGCACAGTGGGACACAGGATCACAATATGACGAAAGGCATCGCGGTAGGAGCCCTCGAGCAAGTCTAGGATGAAAACCGTTTTTCCGCATCCTGGCTGCCCACATATTATGGCAGAGTAGGCATCTCCAATCGTGAATTGGTATTGATTGTTAATTTTCTTAATTAATTCTTTAGAATTATCAAATTTATTAATTAATAAATCGTTAGATGATTTTTTTATTAAATCAATTGAGTGCTGAGACGTATCGGCCATCTTCGATGTTGAGTTGTGCGTCTGTAATTATATATAAGTACACGTTCAATGGCCCGGCTCCGTCCGCCTCTTTGGTTATCTGGATCGTCACACCCTCGCTAGCGTTCTCAACTTGGCGTCCGCTGCCGTGTATTTGGTCGTCGTCGCTGGCTCGCATGTCTAGCCATAACGCGTATTTGGTTTAGGAACTCCGCGAGGGAGACGGCCGAGAGATGCAGGTCTTTGGCAACTACCGCAACCTCCGGAGAGCGCTTAGAGCCGGCAGCAAACTGCTTTCTTACTTCGTCCCACTGCTGGTGCGCGCGAAGACCCGCGCTGTAGAGTTGATTGGGTACTCCCTCGATCGTCACCTCTACCTTCGTGATTTTGGGGTTATAGAATTTGTCGGTTTTTCTAGCACCGAACGCGAACCGAGCATCCTCGAACAACATCAGTATACCTTTCATCGAGCGGGCGGGTACGTTGACATTAATATTCCACAATGTGTCGCCTTTGTCTTTCGTCATCTTGCGATGGCGAAAAACTCGTTCGTAAAGTATGGCAACGCGCCCGGCGTACTGGGTTCTGATCAATCGCGCGAGTTCGGGCATCGTGACCATGTCGTACTCCAGCCAAACATTATCGATCGTATACGTCGATAACATGTCGCTGGCTATGAGAACTCGGCCGTAGTCGTTGAACGTTAGTTCGTATTCGAGGCGGTCAGCCAAAGCGCTCTGATAGTAGGGCATGTGACTCTCCAGCAACTCAAAGTCGAGCGGGATGTAGAAGCGGTTGCCGTAAGCGCCCGCGACCGCATTGTCGCTCGCGTTGTTATCTGCCTTGTTAGCAGCCCCGATTCTAAGTCTGGTTACGTTCTTATTTTTGCTGGTGTCAGTACCCTGATAGACAGCGTTTTCGCGCTCTTGCGCCGTCTTCCATAGGTCCTGATAACAATGGTAGACGTCGCTGTCGTCGATCGACATCACCTCATTACCAGAAATCTTTATCATGGTCTACTTGACTATGGTGCGACCCAGGTTCTGAACGACGGTTCGGTCCTCGTCCGTCGACGTCAGCGAAATAGTGAAAGCGAGGCGAACAGTCCCCGGCACAATGACGTCGTTAGCTCCGAGGTTGGGGAAGCGGACTAACAGCTGCTGGTTCTGGTCGATCGTCGATGGGTTGTTCGTAATAACGACACTCTGTCTCACGCCTTTTGCCCCGAGGGGCTCACGCAGTCTGCGGTATGGATTGAGTTTGCGACCGTATTGACTCGAAGACATAATTTAGTGAATCTATATTAAACCCGTATGGTTTTGTCTTTAATACATAATTAATTTTAAGAAATTATAAATATGGCTGATTACGATAATGACATGTATGAAATCGGCAGAGACGATTACGTCGATGCGGATGATGATGACATAGATGATTATAATGACGAAACGCCCTTGATACAGCCTCCAGTTCCAATCCAATTGGGGAATTAGGTGGCGCTACAAGCAGCGTTGGTCAAAGTCGGGAATTACTCGAGGGAGCTGTAAACGACCACTACAACAGTTTGGTAGAAAAAGGTCTGGTCTCGTCTGTCGGTGGCGACTACTCCAAGTTCGAATTTGATCTGAACGGTAGATTGCGACTAAAAGCATCAAATGTCCCGATCGTCAACACGATGACCGGTAAACCCCTATCGCTAAACACCATTGCCGGAAACCGGGGCGGTGGCCAACTCATAAGGAGCGAAATAGGATTTCCAGATTGGACGCGTGGTAAAACAATTATGCCGACCCGCGCTGTAGAGGCCCTACAGTCTACCGACGAAACGATGGCGAAAACGGCCGCCGATATAGAAACTGTTGAGCTCAGCGAACTCCCTCGAGTAGCCACCCCGACGCTATTAACACGAAGGGTGACCACGTTCAGCGAAATCGACCTGTCTAACGATGACCCACTGTTACCTCTTCTCGAACTCCGGGGCCTCGATAAGGTTATGCAAACGGTACGGGGTGAACTGGTCCTTAACCTCTCCAAACTCTCGTCGCTGGATGAACATATCGCGCTAGAAGAAAGAAAACTGGAGGAAGCCGGTGTCGATATAGAATCTACCGAGCGGATCACCGAACGCCTACAGTCGTTGCGTGATGAAAGAGCAGCTCGTTTGGAGGCCGCCTCGACTAACCGTGAGGCTCTCCGCAACCAAATAAGTCGGATCCGCGAAACAATCTCGAGGGTCCTGCACGAGGAGACGACACTCGGTGAGCGTCTTTCAGAGAACAGGGCATCACGATAGCAAGCATCCTCGTTGCTATCAGCATGACTATATCGACCATAGTTCTAGCTTTCACTGGTGGTGCGGCGCCACCACCCGCGCCAGCACCCACACCACCCGCGCCATCCGGCGGAGCCAAGGAGTGGATAAAAAAACAACTAAAAGCCCTCGCCAGTCTCCTGGCTAAATTAGCCGAAGGCGGCTGCCGCACTACCTGGACTGATCGGAAGTATCGTTTCTTACTTGCTATCTATATTATCAAAAACGGCCGGATGGCTAGCCAAACATACTTGGGCTTTAATCGTGGCAATCGCCGGTCTCCTACTATTCTTCGCCAGAGAGTTCCTAAAACCAAAGCGTAAATAATCCGATCGCCACGAGGGCGACGACGAGCCCTAATTTCTCGTCCTCGTGTGTTGTGCTTCCAATTTCAACATTGTTGATGATTGGTGTTTCAACATTGTTGATGGAACTCGATGGTGCATCCAATTTACGAATTGGGGGTACTGGGTTCGATTGTGTTGAGGGAGGTGTATCAATTTTGTGTTTTGGGGGTTTTATGAAATCTTTTTCAAATGTATTTGAATTTACAACTCCGCGCCCGATCATTTTGGGGATGCGCTTGATGATATCCGTGTTCACGTTACCGTTGTGACCGATTTTTTGATTGGCGGTGGCGATTACGATTTGATTATTGTAACCATCAACCGGGTCGTCTCGTAGTATCATATTGCTCGGCGCCATATAAAGACCTATTCCAAATACATAGTCCACTGGGGTGCTGGCAGTCTGCAAAACGTCTTGATAATTCTGGATCGCCTTCTCCAGGTCCACCTTAGCTGAGATGGCGTCCTCTACAAGTGCCAAGAATTGTTTTTGTGCATCAAACGCTGTTCCTGTGCCCAGTATAGAACTGCGAGTTTGCTTCTGTGCGCCGAGGATGGCCCAAACGTACGTACGAATAGATTCGTTGACGCGAGTAACCCCGGCCTGCGTGAACCCTAGACCCTTATCTAACATAAATGTGGTCCACGCGTTCTGAACCTCAGCAGCCTGCTGTATGTAATCGACGTGAGCCCGTTTCGGAGGTAACATTTTACAAGAAAACACGCCACAGTGCCGACCTCCAGACACTTCTGGCCCGAAAGTCATAGTCGCGGGGTCAAAATTCCCGGCGTTCCGACTGACGATGTGGTCACCGGAGTAATCGTGTCTAAAATCAGTCTGCGTCAAATTCCCGGACTGGCCCCGAATGAGAACGTCCCCGAGGCCGGTGGTGGTAGGAAATGCTTTCTGCCTCCAGTCCGCGTCTTTTGAAACGTTAAATTCGTTACACAATCTTTCAAACGCCATACGGTCGTATGCGTTGGAAATGGGATCCCAGGCGTCGTCTTGAGGTAGAGAAATACCTAGTTCTTTGAGAATCCTCCTAATAGTATAATACGTGTGAAAGTTGTAGACACTTCGGAGCATGACATTCTTGGATGTCAGATGGTCTTTATGTGAAACTCCACACCCGGCTGTTGCGCACCATACAGCAAAATTTAGCTGGTTCTGCCAAAACTGCATCGGTGTGGCTTTCCACCCGTTTACCGACTCCATCGTAGTAATCTTGGGCAGCCTATATTTCTCAAACGTGTTAGGGAAATTGGTGGCAAAGCCACTGTCCGGTCTAACCGTTACAGTTGGGTGTACAAGGCGGTTAACAACGTCTTTTTGCGTGTATTTACCACCGACCGCGTACTTTGCATTAGAGTTAAAGCTAAATGCTTTTGTATCCATTGAAAGATATTATTATGTTTGCTACTATCACTAATGTTCAAAAAGGGAGTTGTGAACTTCAAAAATCAATCGACAACTGCTGCGGAAAACGCCGGGTGGGCCTCAGATCAATCACCTTCACGGTCGGGTGGCAGCATGTGGGGAAGAGCGAAGGGTTTTACTATGTGAAGGATGGACAACAATTAGGTGCAAAGCTGCCTCACGGACTGTGGGGAATAAGACAGCTCAAAGATTTTGTCAACTCAGAGCTTGACGGTATAATCAACCTCACAGTATCGAATGCTACCGGGCTCGCAACAATGACCATCAGCAGTGATAATGTGGTAGTGGTCTCCCCGGGGTTGGGTATTCAACTCGGTTTTAGAGAGACATACTCTTCAAACAAAGGAGTGTTTACCCCGGGTGAGTACGTCGGTGATAACCCGGTGGACTTCGCCTTCACGAAAACTCTCAGGGTGCACCTGGATCGGGTGAACACATCGTACAACACGGTAGACGGCACTCCCAGCACATTACTGAAAACCGTGCAAGCCAGCGACTGTTTCTATGGCGAGACTGTGACCTTAGACTTCCCACACCCCGAGATGAAAGTTTTGGAATCGGGACATATCCACGAATTTACGGTCTCTATTCTCGATGATCAAGCGAGAAAGTTGAAAAACGATTACCCGATTTCGGTGGTTCTCGAAATTTCCAATTGAGTATAGGTGCCCAATATTATAATTAATTTTATTATGAGTATATACGGACCAGGTAGTTCTTCCGATTGGGTGACAAATTCAAAGAATTTGGAACCGGCAGAAGGTGGATTCATCCCGACAGAGGGAGACTTTTTAACTACTGGAAAAACCAAGGCCCTGATCAATAAAACCATATCGAAGGTCACAAACGGGATTCACAGGAGTATATCAGATGTTAGAGTAGAAGTGCTGACGGCGACTGCACAAATTGAGGGAGTCCGAACGGATATTGAGAAAGATCAGGCGGCTTATGAGGTGTTGCGCTCAGAGGACTCTCTCATCAGAGAAACGGAACTAAACGAACTAGGTAAAAAAATAACGAAATTTCGAAAAAAGAGCAGGTCGGATATTGATAAAGTCCGAGAAGACCACCAGGCGGCCCTTACGGAGGGTTATGATACGTTGCGCTTAGAGGACTCTCTCATTAGAGATGCGGCACTTACCGAACTAGATAAAAAAATAACCAAATTTCGAAATAAAAAGAGGCCACGTCGGGTATTGAGAAAGCCCGAGAAGACCACCAGGCGGACCTTACGGAAGCTTATGAGGTGTTGCGCTCAGAGGACTCTCTTGTCAGAGAAGCGGCGGTTGCCGAACTAGATAAAAAAAATAACAAAATTTCGAAAATAAACCCGGTCGGGTATTGATAAAGTCCGAGAAGACCACCAGTCGAACCTTGCGGAGGCCCTTGCGGAGGCTTATGATGCGTTACGCTTAGAGGACTCTCTCAACAGAGAAGCGACACTTACTGAACTAGACGGGAAAATAGCCGAATTTCTGAAAGAGACCCGGTCGGGGGTTGAGGGGGTCCGAGAAGACCACAAGGAGGCCATTGTGGAGGCCTATGGGGCATTGCGCTCAGAGGACTCTCTCAATAGAGAAGCGGCACTTACTGAACTAGACGAAAAAATAACCAAATTTCGAAAAGAGGCCCGGTTGGGGGTTGAGGGGGTCAGAACGGGTATTGAGAAAGCCCGAGAAGACCACCAGGCGGACCTTACGGAGGCTTATAGGGTGTTGCGCTCAGAGGACTCTCTCAGAGAAGCGGCGGTTGGTGAACTAGACGGAAAAATAACCGAATTTCAAAAAGAGGCCCGGTCGGGTGTTGAGAAAGCCCGAGAAGACCACCAGGCAGCCCTTGCGAAGGCTTATGAGGTGTTGCGCTCAGAGGACTCTCTCATCAGAGAAGCGGCGGTTGCTGAACTAGACGGGAAAATAACCGAATTTCAAAAAGAGGCCCGGTCGGGTGTTGAGAAAGCCCTAAAAGGCCACCAGGCGACCATTACGGAGGCTTATGATGCGTTGCGCTCAGAGGACTCTCTCAACAGAGAAGCGGCACTTGCCGAACTAGACGAAAAAATAACCGAAGTTTCCGATAAACTGAAACATGATGGTATAGCCGCGACCAAAGCTCTTCAGGAGGCCTCTTATAATATTCGTACTGAGGCATATAACGCAAACAGTGCGCTTGCCGGAATAGTGCGAACAATGAAAACGCTAAAACGTGCCATCACAGTTTGGGCTGAGAAGCGGGGCCCATTGGTTGAGGGGCACTATGAATATTCGTTCGGTGCCAAAGCGAGTAATAAATGTGGGGGATACACTATGACAGCCGCGGGTGAAGTTATCCAAATGGCGGTCTGCTCGGTTAATGGTAGTGGTAAACCTGTGGGCGCGGTCGCGATAAATATTGTAGTAGATGGGGAAGAACGGGGGTTTGGAGTCACTAAAATCTCTGGAGATAGTTCGACGGTGGTTTCGTTCTCCGGTTATGATCGAATTAGACTTTCCAAAGGTAGTGTTATTAACTTTGTTACGAAAATCGGTGACCCAGAGAGTTCTTCCACTATTGTCTCGTTGTTAATTGAACTTATTTTGTAAATACTAATATATTGAAATAAATTTGTAAAATTTAAATATGAACGAATCAACGCTTCCAATTGTCAATACCACTCCATCAACACTGTGTACAATTAACGAAAGAAGTTCAGATTTTAGGTTGAATAATATCGTCGCTATGCAGGATATTTTAGTTAGAGAATATACAAATAGAAAAAGAAACGCTAAAAAATATAGGCGCGCGGTGAACATGGCTGAAGTATCTAGCACGGCTCTGGCGAGTGTTTCTGTGTTGTGTGGGGCGGGGACAGCTGCAACTATATCCACCATTATAACGGTTCCTGTAGCGGGGATTTTATGTGCGGTGTCGGCCGTTTCTGTGTTGTTGTGTATGGTAATTAGGGCGTCGGGTGGAAAACTCGAGAAAAAATGTAGAAAACATGATAGAATATCTGTTCTCGCCAGGTCTAAGAAAAATACCATCCACGTTATGGTGTCCAAAGCGTTGGCCGATAAGAAAATATCAAATTTAGAGTTTGAATCCGTGGTAGAAGAAATGGGGAGATATGAACAATTAAAAAATGATATAAGAATCAAAGCGCACGCCACCATGCCCAAGATTGAGTGTACTGATTGGGATAAATTTAGGGAAAAACTTGGAGATAAAGTCGGAAGAAATGTTACAGCACCATTATAAAATAATTTAAAAAAAAAATAAAAATTCTTATATTGGTGCAGTAAACAAATTTACATACCTATGCAACATGTGTTTTTCACTGAGAATTACGCCGTAATCGCATAACAAATTCAGTCTAGGATTACACTGTACACACCGTCTGTGTAATTGATACACTCGGCTCTGTTTACCTCGGCTATCAATTTACGCATGGTTCATAAACCGTGTAATTGAAACATTGTCGTAAATCGATAATTGTACAACACTAGGTAATGTTTATCATAACAGCCTACGTGGTCGTGTGGGTTAAGGCGATAATCTATAGAGACGAGGGTCGTGGGTTCGCGCCGCGGTTGGAGCTAAACATTTTTATTTATTTATTTCTATCCCTACAAATGTGGTCGCTATGGTAAACAACTGCATGACAACGGCGTTCGGAGTCCGACCGCTCGAGGTTGATGAAAAATAAATTGCCAGTTTACAAAAAAAAATAAAAAATGAGCAGACAACTCCGGCCGTTGTCATGGTAAACAACTGCATGACAACGGCGTTCCGAGTCCGACCGCTCGAGGTTGATGAAAAATAATTTCAGATAGCCCGTTTACATACCTTCGATAAGAAAAATACACTCGGCTATAAATTAATTAGTAGTTTTTTTTTCAATAATAATTTTTCAATATCTTTATAAGCGATATCGTAAAATTGTACATTCGTAAACGAATCGTTGGGTTTTAAATTGTTTGTATAATACACCTTAGTTTCATATCCGATACGCATTATCCGTCTTAATGTTTGTATTTGCCTCTTGTATAGTTGACATAATTGCCGGTATAATATTGGAAATGTAACGTTTTTATCGGAGCGTAATAAATTACGCTGGTATTTCATGTATTCGATATCGCCTAGTGTTCTCATTTTATAGAATTTATATACAGGATTATAACCCCCGTAAGCTTCGTAAACTTCTTCAACACAGTCATTAAAAATTTTCAATTCAAATTGTATTGTATTATCCATTTTCTCTAATAATATTGGTACTTGTTTTTTCTGTTCAATTGGAAGTGAAAAAAACATGATGTATTTATGACACCAATATATACTTTCAAAAGTCAATTACCAATATAATTGGGACTCCCTCTTTTCAAAATTATTTTCTCCAAAAATTCATAAATTTGCTGTCGGGAGACCCAATTTTCCTCGTTAACCAATTTTTTGATTTTCGGGGTTGGTGGGGGTATTATAGAGGGTTATAAATGATATCACGGTAGGTGGTATCATTTTGACTCCCTTACTACTACTGGGCATGCTCTCAGGTCTAGCTATGTCCCGGCTATTTTATGTTTGACCCTGTTTACATAATTGAGGGAAAATTCTGAATATTTTTCTTATTTCTCCTTCAAAGTATATATGCTTATATGGTGTGACCACTCATTTGTAATCATAATATAACCAAAATAACTGTCCATAAAGAAGTATAATATTGATATATTGGGTTATATTTTCGCATTTAAATATTTAAACCTGCAAGTGTACTCCACCATCTAGTAAAATGGACTAAGACCGATCTCAACCAATCAACGTAGAGATGACATAGACTATCCTACGCAAACTAATTTTTGTGGACAAAAATGAATTCTGTCCCACAAAACTGAATTTTCTTCACAAAAACTCAATTCTGTCTTACAAAATTGAATCCTTTATAACAAAAATGAATTTTGTATACGAAACGTATGCAGAATTGAATTTTGTGACACAGAATTGAATTGTGTGACACAGAATTGAATTTTGTGACACAGAATTGACAGAATTGAATTTTGTGACACAGAATTGAATTTTGTGACACAGAATTGAATTTTGTGATTTTTAGTGTTACAAAACTCAATTTTGTACACATAATTAACCTGTCCTGCATGGCGCCCCGTAGTACATGTCACATTTGCTTTCGCAGTAAACATTGACATATAACATTGATGAAACACAATATCACATCTAACAACTAGCAAGTTTTGTTTCTGAGAAACCATAAATACTGTAACAGAATATAAGAAATACTAGTACATGTAGAACGGAAAATACACACAATCTTCTTTGTAAAATCCTTATTCAAATGGACATATGTCCCACTGATTTATTCTTAAAAACGTTAGGTACATTTCTATATCAGACTCTTTCAATGTTTTTAATCAAATTATCATTAGTAGTGGAACATAATCTTCCAAAGTCCCATGTTTGTGTAAGTGACAATTTAGTATTTTCCATCTGAATAATAGACACCAAATAACATACCACATGAAATGCTTTCGCGAAAAAAATCACACCACCTCCCAAACTACCAACAAAAGCCCACTCATCACATTTTCTGATTCCTCAGAAATATGCTATACTTGCAGAATCTGCTAGGCTCTCCAGTGGTAGTTCAGGAAGCAGACTGACATTGCCCACGATCACATCCGGTAATTGCTCAATGTCTCCCCATATATCTGGAATATATAATTGAAATATCCAAACAATACATATGGGTGAAAATATTTATATAACATAATAAATGTACATGTACGAAAAAAAAAACACCGTCACGATAACATAATAGCTCACATTAAATCTGACATCAAGACACATTGAATATTATTAGTGAAAATTAGTTTCAATAACACTGATTCCATCGATAAAACAATTCGCCACAAGGTGTCAATTCATTCATATACATTTCCAGATTCTAATTTAATTTTAAATAATCTACCACATCAGGTTTGCGAGTATTATCTTAACTATAAGAAACCTGATATAACATAACTACATGAAATTGTCTCTGACAAATATATACATAGACCCACATAGTAGGCCTTTGCTGAAGCCGTTATAGATACACATTGTTCTCATTCGATGTCATAACATCATATTCATGTCTGTACGATACATCAGACAAGTTTGTGTAAGAAATCACGTCAATATGTGCATAGCACGGATGTCTATATTCAAAAATATAAAGTGTATCCCATGCTTATCAGTGTACGCCTGGCTCCGCCAGCCTACCCATGCGTGGGTATGTATTCTAAGGAACTTAAATAAAGTCCTGCCGCCTCATACCACTCAACAAATCGTCAGTATACCTTATGTGTATTATCATTGTTTCGCCAGCCCACCCAAACGTGAGTAAATATACGGAAGAACTTAAATCATGCCCTGCCGCCTCAGGCCAATCAACAAATCTTCAGTATATCTTGTGCGTATTATCATGGCTCCGCCAGCCCGCCCAAACGTGGGTAAGTATATTATCATATCACAACTAGCCCGCCCAAACATGGGTGGGTATACTCAAGAATATAAATCATGTCTACCATAGACCAATCATATAATCTTCAGTATACTCAATACTCAAGGACTCCACCAGCCCACCAAAAACATGAGTGACTATACTCAAGAACAAAAATCATGGCCAGCAAAATCCAATCATCAATTATTCAGTGAATTGAATAGTACGCAATATGAAGACACCATGAGCCCACCCAAAACATCGGTAGGGATACTCATTAATACAAACCGTGTCCACCACATACCAATCATCAATAATTCAATATACTCAGTAGATAACATGACGAATCATACAGCCCACCCAAAACGTGGGTGGGTATACTAAAGAAGAAAAGGCATGGCCATTGAAGACCAATCATCAATTATTCAATAAATTGAGTACGCAATATATAAACTCTACCAGACCACCCAAAACGTGGGTGGCTATAGTCTAATGTATAAATCATATCCGTCATAGAACAATCATCAATTCTTCCATACAGTATACTTAGTAAGTAATATGACGATTCAGCCAACACACCCAAAACATGGGTAGATATACTCCAGAACATAAAACAAGGCCACCAAAAACCAATCTTCAATCTTCAGTATATTCAGTATTGTAATATATGACGCCTCCCACCCAGTAACACGTGGGTTGGTATACTCAAAACATAAAACATTGTCACCGAATATCAATCATGAAATATTCAGTATACCCAGTACGTAATATGATGACTCCGCCAGCCAACACGCAACATAGATGAATATGCTGAAGAACGCAATGGACAGTATGATGCCAAATCCGCATGTCACAAGCCTCAGTCGACTCCATTCTGCGCCAATGGCTGGACGACCAACACGCGAAGCAGCGCCCGTTTCCGCAGTATCCACAGCCCCTCATGTGGCACCTTGCCCCAAACATGAACTGCACCGGGCTCCACTGCGACATACTGACATATTGCTCTATCCTAAAACAGTATGGGCACACAAAGCAGCAACAGTATCACAGAAGGGGCATATCAGATTTTGCTGATACGCATTAGCAAATGTTCAAATTAGCCGAGTGCAAAACATCAACTTCCGGTATTGAAAACAAATAATAACAATATAATATAATACCGAATATCAATCATGAAATATTCAGTATATCCAGTACGTAATATACTGACTCAACCAGCCAACACACAAAATAGATGAATATGCTGAAGAATGTAATTGTGGCTGTGACTGAAGAAATAAATATTATGAAATATGTCATTTATAAGTCTCCTTCTTCCAGATATAGTCAAATGACCACCAAATGCCATTCATACAATATGTATTATACCATGTACATACGACTGCATATGAGATACGATCAAGACCAGTCAATTAACTGCAATCCAGCACAGGAAAATCCAAATTCCTGTACAAATCATGATTCGAGCAATACTCATCTTTTAAATTGTCCACGAAGTTTTGTTACACGCCTCCACAGACTCCATTCTGCGCCAACGGCCCTGAATACGGCTGCGCCAATGATACATCGGACCCTCATGTGGCACCTTGCCCACAAACATGGACTACCCCTGGCCCCACTGCGAAATACTGGCATATTTCCCTGTTCTGAACAGTATGACACACAAAGCAGCAACTGTATGACGGAGAAGGGGCATATAAGTTTCTGTTTATACGCATTAGCAAATGTCAACTTTCTCAACAATAATAATTGCATCTCTTCTCTTCAATCTGGTTTTGTTCCAAATGACTCTACTGTCAACCAACTTGTTGATGAATATAATACATTCTGTAAGGCTGTTGATGACGGTAAAGAGGTCCGTGCTGTTTTCTGTGACATTTCCAAAGCGTTCGATAGGGTGTGGCATAGGGGCCTCTTACTGAAGCTTGAAGCGACTGGAATCACAGATCCTTTGTTAAACTGGGTCACCAACTACCTTCTGTGTCGCGGACAACGAGTTGTATTACCAGGATATACTTCTGATGTTGCGGATATCTATGCTGGCGTTCCACAGTGCTCTATTCTTGGACCGCTACTATTCTTAGTTTATATCAACGACATCATTCTTGACATTCGCTTTACTATCAAATTTTTTGCTGATGATACATCTCTCTATGTTGTTGTTGACAATCCTGACGAGGCAGCAATCACTCTGAATTCTGACCTTGCAAAAATACAAGAATGGGCAGATAAGTGGATGGTAACTTTCAATCCTTCCAAGACCAACTAAAAATACTACTGCTACTACTTCTGCTGATACAACTACTGTTAAGTACTACTACTACTGATATTACTACTATTACTTCCCCCCCCCCCCACATCTCTATTGTCAGAAGTTTACTTTTCATCACACTTTCATAAACTATGTTCTGTTACACATTTTGTCATGATATTAAACTGCCAATCGTGATCCCAAACGGTAGTTTTCTTAAACCCTGGTTTGAGCAATTATTGTGCACTTGTCGGCAGAAACCACCGTTTGGACTCTCAAACTAGGGTTTCTGATAGCTTAAACCACGGTTTGAGCTTAAACCAGGGTTTAGGCTCAATGTATGGTTTTCATTGGACGAAACATTTCTCAATGTCCAGTTTTGATTGGCTGACATAAATTCCTTCCCGCTGTAAGCGTAGTTATCATTGGTCGGATAATTTGGAAAGTCAGGTTTTCATTAGCTGACGCGTTTTCGCGCGTCTACAACAACAATTGAATTCTGAAATGGTGACAAAAATTAACAAAGGATATTTTAATAATTGCAAAAATAATGTTGTCTTATCATAACACGAATATGAACATGTTTTCTTGCTCTCTTGCCTGTCATAATCAGCATATTTTCCCAATTTATGAACGGCAGCTGCATACTATAGGTGCGAAACTGTGACGTCAGTTAAGAAGAGTGACCTTAGAACATATATGTTTGCAGTCATAATAATTATTTTACATTCAGCAGATTGTTACTAATAAACAGAGCAAATGCTGTATTGACTCAACGATCACCAGCGTATGGCCTGATCAGACAGCCGGAAGCGCAGTGTGATATTGGGCTATACTGGTGGGCTATATCGTAAGGTACTAGTTGTATAATCACCAATTAACAATAAACATCCGGGTATCACACCTTGGTGCAAACAATGGATTAAAATGTCATAAACGCAGTAATTATCAATCCACGCTGATCAGAATATCGACAATCGGTAGATCAGTATAGTCCCTGATCAACTGGCATATACACACAGGCTGCTGAGAATATCACCAAATTGTAGACCAGTGTAGTGCCTGATCAGCATGCTCATCAACTTGGGATGACCACACTATCGCTAATATGTACAACAGTGTAGTCCCTGAGCAGCCAGTGGCTAGGTTGATCTAGCTAGGTTGATCGGACTAATCAGTAATCTGTACACCGGTCTAGTCCTGAGCAGCCGGCATATCCAGCTGGGTTGATCAGACTACCAGTAATATGTACACTAGTGTAGTCCCTGAGCAGCCGGCATATCCAGTTGGATTGATCAAACTATCAGTAATCTGTACACCGGTGTATTCCCTGAGCAGCCGGCATATCTAGATAGGTTATCTGTACACCGGTGTACTCCCTGATCAGGCGGCATATCTAGCTTAGTTGTTCAGTTTGTCGGTAATCTGTACACCAGTGTAGTCCCTGAGCAGCCAGCATATCTAGCTAGGTTGATTATACTATCAGTAATCTGTACACCAGTGTAGTCCCTGAGCAGCCGGCATATCTAGCTAGGTTGACCAGACTATCGGTAATCTGTACACCGGTGTAGTCCCTGAGCAGGCGGCATATCTAGCTACGTTGACCAGATTAGCGGTAATCTGTACACCGGTGTAGTCCCTGAGCAGCCGGTATATCTAGCTAGGTTGACCAGACTATCGGTAATCTGTACACCGGTGTATTCCCTGAGCAGCAGGCATATCTAGCTAGGTTGACTAGAATATCGGTAAAATGTACACCGGTGTAGTCCCTGATCAGGCGGCAGCATGTCTAGCTGAGTTGTTCATACTATCGGTAATCTATACACCAGTACAGTCCATGAGCTACCGGCATATCTAGTTGGGTTGGTCAGACTATCAGTAATCTGTACACCAGTGTACATGTAGTCCCAGAGCAGCCGGCATATCTGGCTAGGTTGATCAGACTATCAGTAGTCTGTACACCAGTGTAGTCCCTGAGCAGACGGCATAACTAGCTAGGTTGATCAGACTATCAGTAGTCTGTACACCAGTGTAGTCCCAGAGCAGCCGGCATATCCAGTTGGGTTGATCAGACTATCATTAATCTGTACACCGGTCCCAGAGCAGCCGGCATATCCAGTTGGGTTGATCAGACTATCAGTAATCTGTACACCGGTGTATCCCTGAGCAGCCGACATATCTACCTAGGTTGATCAGACTACCGACACTATATATATAAGTGTAGTCCCTTATCAGGCGGCACATCTAGTTAGGTTGATCAGGCTATCGACACTATGTACATCAGTGTAGTCCCTGATCACGCGGCATACCTAGCTATGTTGATCAGACTACCGACACTCTGTATACCAACGTAGTAACTGATCAGTCCATCACCTATCTAACTAGGTTGACCAGACAACCGACACCATGCACTGCAGCACATGCACTAGTAGTCCCTGATCAGCTTGCTTATTTACCAAGGCTGATTAGACTACCGACAATATGTACATCAGTGTAGTCCCTAATCAGTCTGGATACAGTGGGGATTCTACTTATAAGAGTAAATGAAATATTTTTGACTGACATAAATAATTAATTTTTATGGCAATATTTTGCAAAAATTATGCTCGGTTTGTAATTAGAGTTTTCAACAAGCTGAATAAGATAATCCAATTATTATGCTCTGTCGATATGCTATGAGACTTCACAAGTTACATTTTTTGGTGGTGAGCAGACATGTATTTTTTATGTAAATTCAGCGGTAATTGCCAATACATATTAAATAGATGCTTAATTACTCTCTGCAACAAACCAGAAGATCATTAAAATTATACTTGGTTTGTAAGATCTGAGACTTACAAATAGAATATTTTGTACGCCGACATAAATAATTATTTTTTATGAATGCGATATTTTGCAAAAATTATGCTTGGTTTGTAAGATTTGAGACTTCACAAATGAAATAGTTGTCGGCTGGCATAGTAAATAATTCATTTTTTATGAATATTTAGCCAATAGACATTAAATTGATGCATAACTAGAGTCTTCGACTAATGAAATTCAGTTGTTGCCTAATTAATTTAAACTGTTGCTTAATTAGAGTTTTAGACAAGTTGAATAACATAATTCAATCTTCTGGAAATATAATACTATATAATATATAATACTATACAATATATACTAGGATACTTCACAAGTTATATTTTTTTGTGGTCAGAAAAAAAAACTCATTTTTCATGTAAATTCAGCAGTTTGCCAATATAAATTAAACAAATGCTTAATTACTCTCTGCAACAAACCACTGAGAAGAAGATCATTAATTATTTTGCAATAATTATGCTCGGTTTGTAAGAATTGAGACTTCACGAATGAAATATTTAGTCGGCCGGCATACGTAGTTAATTTTTCAGTTATGAATGCCATAATTTTTCAAAAAAAAAAATTGTTTTTTAAGATTTGAGTGTTCACAAATTAATATTTTGTCAGCCGACATAAATCATTTTTATGAATGCGATATTTTGCAAAAATTATGGTCGGTTTGTAAGATTTGAGACTTCACAAATAAAATATTTTGCCGGCTGGCATGAATAATTAATTTCTATGAACATGATGAATGTGATATTTTGCAAAAGTTATGGTCGATTTGTAAGATTTGAGACTTCACAATAAAATATTTTGTCGGCCGCCATTCGATATTCGGCTAGTCAAAATTAAATGTGTTCAAATTTAATTATACTCGGTCGGTATAATATCAGATTTTGCAACCGAGTTAAAAATGTTGGCAGTAAGCAAAAATAACTAATTTTTGGGAATGCTAACTTGAAATTCAAGTTAATGGAATTAATTATTCAGCTGTATTCAAATTTAATTATGCTCGATCGGTATGTAATGAGATTTTGCGAGTTCCATTTTTTGGCGGTCTGCAAAATTAAGTAATTTTTGGGACTGCTAACTTGAAATTCAAGTTAATTCAATTAATTATTCTATGAATTTAAATTCAGCTGTATTCCAATTTAATTATGCTCGGTCGGTCGGTATGATATGAGATTCCGCAAGCCTGAGTTAAATTTTATTTTTTGGAGGTCAACCAAAATATGAGTCATAGCTAGGAATGCTAACTTGAAATTCAAGCTAATTCCATTAATTATATTTATGTTATATTAAATTATGATCGGTCGCTACGATATGAGATGCCGAAAGTTAAATTTGTTGGCTGTCAGCAAAAAGTAAGTAATTTTTAGGAATTCTAACTTGAAATTCAAGTTAATTCAATTAATTATGCAATAAATTTCCCTGTATTCAAATTGAATTATGCTCGGTCGGTATGATATGAGATTTCGCAAGCTATATGTTTTGGCAGTCAGCAAAAAGAATTAATTTTTAGGAACGCGAACTTTGAAATTCAAGTTAATTCAATTAATTATGCTATAAATTCAGCTCTATTCAAATTTAATTATGCTCGGTCGGTATGATATGATTTATCACAAGTTAAATTGTTTTGCGGTCACCAAAAATATGTCATTTTTAGGAATGCTAACTTGAACTTCAAGTTACTTCAATTAATTATGCTATAAATTCAGGTGTATTCAAATTTATTTATGATCGGTGGTATGATATGAGATTTCGCAAGTTCAAGTTAAATTGTTTGGCGATCAGCAAAAATAAGTAATTTTTGGGAATGCTAACTTGAAATTCAAGTTGATTAAATTAATTAATCAACTGTATTCAAATGTATATGCTCGGTCAGTATGTAATGATCGAGATTTTGCGAGTCACAGTTTGTGTCGGTCAGCAAGTAATTTTTGGGACTGCTAACAAATTCAAGTTAATTCAATTAATTATGCTATAAATTCAGGTGTATTCCAATTTAATTGTGCTCGCTCGGTATGATATGAGATGTAGCAAGTTAAATTTTTTCGCGGTCAGGAAAAATAAGTAATTTTTATGAATGCTAACTTGAACTTCAAGTTACTTTGATTAATTATGCTATAATTTCAGGTGTATTAACATTTTATTATCCTCGGTCGGTATGATATGAGATATCGCAAGTTAAATTTTTTGGCGGTCTGGAAAAATAAGTAATTTTTAGGAATGCTAACTTGAACTTCAAGCTAATTCAATTAATTATCTATAATTTCAGGTGTATGCACATTGAATTATCCTCGGTTAAATCTTTTTGCTAATTTGAAATCCAAATTATTTCAATTAATCTTTCAGCTGTATTCAAATTTAGTTATGCTCGGTCTGTATGATCAGATGATGATATGAGATTTCGCAAGTTAAATGTTTTGGCGGTCAGTAAAAATAAGTAATTTTTGGGACTGCTAACTTGAAATTCAAGATAATTCAATTACTATAGTATAAATTCAGCTGTATTCAAATTTATTTATGCTCGGTCGGTATGTAATGAGATTTTGCGAGCTCCATTTTCTGCCATATCCCAAGTTAAATTTTTTTGCTGTCAGGAAAAATAAGTAACTTATTAAGAATGCGAACTGGAACTTCAAGTTCATTCAATGAATTATGCTATGAATTCAGGTGTATTCCAATTTAATTTTCCTCAGTCGGTATGATATGAGATATCGCAAGTTAAATATTTTGGCGGTCAGTAAAAATAAGCAATATTTAGGAATGCTAACTTGAAATTCAAGTTAATTCAATTATTATTCAGCTGTATTCCAATTTAATTATTCTCCGTCTATATGATATAAGATTTCGGAAGTTAATTTTTTTTGTTGGTCAGCAAAAATAAGTAATTTTTATGAATTGTAACTTGAACTTCACGTTACTTCAATTAATCATATGCTATAAATTCAGATGGCTTCAAATTTATTTATGATCGGTAGGTTACGATGATGAAGGAGATTTCGCAAGTTAAATTAAGCAAAAGTAAGTAATTTTTAGGAATGCTAACATGAAATTGAAGTTAATTCAGCTCTATTCCTATTTAATTTTGTAGGTCAGCAAAAATAAGTAGAACTGATAACTTGAAATTCAAATAAATGAATTATTTGGATTATTATGTTATATGTGACATCAGAGACATAAGTAATATGTGTTTCTGGTCACATTAATAGTAAGAGTCACATACCACATTACACATATCCCGTGTACTATACGCAATTGGTTTTGGGTCAGTCTTTTAAATCAATAAAGAAAATAAAAGATGGATGTATGGATGGATGTGCATTCACCTCTCTCAGATAATTACGCCGATTTTCTTTCCACCATTACGCCGTATTTTCACCTTTATCCAAATAATCGACCATTACGCCATTTAGTGACGCCGTGATTTTCCATGCCACCGATAACCGTAGACTTAAATCGATCATCCAATGGTAACTAGGCTTTGAGATCGATGAACCAATCGTAACTCGGGGTGTGACGGATGCCAAAAACATATTTTAAGCGATCAGCCAATGATAACCAGGCTTTGTAATCACTTTAACCAATCGTAACTCGGGGTGTGACGGGTAACAGAAACCACGGTTTAGGCCGATTTAGTAAATTAACTACTGATTACGACCTCAAACGGCAGTTTCTGGCCAAATGCACAATAATTGCTCAAACTGGGGTTTAGGGAATTATTGTGCATTTGGCGAGCCTTAACTAGGGTTTGGGCAGTCAAAACTGGGGTTTCAGCTCAAACCATGGTTTAAGCTATCAGAAACCCTAGTTTGAGCGTCCAAACGGTGGTTTCTGCCGCCAAGTGCACAATAATTGCTCAAACCAGGGTTTAAGAAAACTACCGTTTGGGATCACGATTGGCAGTTTTTTTCTTAAACTGTGGTTTGGGTCCAAACTAGGGTTTAGGCTTTTTATTCGATAACGACCTCAAACGGCAGTTTCTGGCCAAATGCACAATAATTGCTCAAACTGGGGTTTGAGAGCCTAAGCCCTGGTTTAGACTCTCAAACTGGGGTTTAGGGAATTATTGCGCATTTGGCGAGCCTAAACTAGGGTTTGGGCAGTCTAAACTGGGGTTTGAGCTCAAACCGTGGTTTAAGCTATCAGAAACCCTAGTTTGAGAGTCCAAACGGTGGTTTCTGCCGCCAAGTGCATAATAATTGCTCAAACCAGGGTTTAAGAAAACTACCATTTGGGATCTCAAATGGCAGTTTAAGCCCAAACTAGGGTTTGAGGAGCCTAAACTAGGGTTTGAGCTCCAAACCATGGTTTAAGGAATTATTGTGCATTTGGCTTGCCATAGTAGACCCTGATCAGACTGCGCCGACGCGCAGGCTGATCTGGGTCTACACTGGTCGCGAATGCCATACATCCCATTCATGCAGTCGCAGCCACGTTTACGTCTTCCTGTAAGGATAATAGATAATATGCATAACCCTGTCATTCTGATCGTATCGACTTGGCAGTGGATACAATATACAAACAATACGCACAAACCAAGAACAAAAGAAAAACACACGTGGGCAATATAATTAAAGCAACACACGAGGGACATTCTGTTTTGTAAAGGTAATTGTATAATAACAATAATTGTCACAACATAAATACCACAAATGTTCGATCTCTCGATACAATGCGATATCGTGTAGTCGGTTCAACGGTCTGGTATTTGTGGCTACGACTGGAGAAATGGGGCTTATGGGTTTTGTGACCAGTGTTGATCCAGATCAGCCTGTACGGATCTGTGCATCCGCACTGTCTGATCATGATCTGCATTGGTCGCCATTCCATCGTCATGCTTCTAACAAGAAACATAGATTCATTCCAGGCTACAGCAATGTGTTATTCGATCAGGAGCTACACTGGTCACAAATCCCATAAGCCTCATTTTCCCGGTCACAGTGTAGATCCAGATCAGCATGTGCATCCACACAACCAGTCTCCAGTCACAGCCACATATGAGACACGCCATACTATATTGGACCTTCGGACTTCTGTGCAATTTCATTAAATACGTTTACGAAATCTACAACATTTTTCATAAATAAAGTCAAAAGTTGACAAAATACATGCGGAATATAATATACAATTATTGTCTGTTGAGGAGATGTACACGAGATTTACGGACCTGAGGAAAGTCATATTTGAATATGACGTTTCGAAGGTACGTAAATCTCGTGTACACCGGCTCAAAAGACAATTATTGGTTTAGTATATGAGCCATATTACAGAACGTATATGACACAACAACGCACGATATGTCTCATGCTTTGGTTGCGTGATCAGTGACACGCGCATACTGCTATACCTGAATATCAGTCTCAGACTCGTCTCGTTGCCCGAGACTGACATCCAGGTGAATATCATATATGGCCACAATCAAGTGACCCGAAATTGGACAATCTCATTGGTTGAAATTGTCAGTCATGTAATAATACCGCATGTACTCTGAAAGTTTTGTCAACTTTTGACGCTATTTATGAAAAATAAAGTAGATTTTGTAAACATATTTAATGAAATTACGCAGATATGTCCGAATGTACAAAATCGCATGGCGTGTCTCATTTAGTGGCGAATCGTCCAGGTATACTCGGGCGGCTGTCCAGCATTGGTCATTGTGGTCGGAAACTGGTTTTGTACGCGAGTGGATCGGGCCATATATAGCTGTATAGTGGAACCTCTCTAGACCGGACTTCCTGTGGTGTTCCCAAGATGTCCGGTTTAGAGATGTTCCACTGTAAGTCAGGCATACTGTATTGAGCCCTCCAAGACATGTACGTGATTTAACATACTTTATCCCGTCAACACAGTGCGTATGTGCCGTGAAACACGGTGCCGTGAAACATTTTTGATATCCTGTCAATACGACCTAACCACTGTGTATAAATATGTGCGGTTGTCATAGTCGATTCTCCAATTTTGAGGGTGCGGCTGGGTTTATATTTTTGCATTTTAAAGCTATTTGTAGGTGTTGACGGGATAGATAGAATAGTAGGTTAGTGCCGTGAAAGGGAAAAATGTCTGGCGCGGCACGGAAACGGGATGTGCTCGGCAGAGCCTCGCCCATCCAGTTTCCTAAGCCTTGCCCAGATAGTTTTCCCATTCACGGCACTAACCTACTATTCTCTATGTAACTGAGACAGATGCCGGTGAATATTAGTGTGGTGTTCAGTTTAAAAACATTCGAATGTATATAGTACTTGCTACCCAGTGATTTACCGTGATTCTGGTAGGATTTATTATCTTGGAGGAAATATTGTTCCTCCTAGACGTTCAGGAGACATAATTGACGAAGGAAGATGTGCGCAAACAAGTTTGACATTGTACAATACCCATTATATAAATCTCGATTTCGCACCTGAATGCCGTATTATATAAATCTCATATTCAACATTGTGCAAGTTAATATATGCAAATTATACACATTAATTTTAATGTGGTTTTAATGTGATGGCATTTCTTTTGTAGTGTAGAGATCCAACCGACACATCCATGGACCTTTTTGCAATTTCATTCATTTGAGAGCGCGTTTGCTACCTGTAATATTTTAGTAATTATCAGGCCCGTGCAAAGTTAGGATCGTCTGGAAATTTCAATTGATGGCGTTACATTTATTGAGCAGAGGCTGGATATACAAGAAAACAGTGTTAATGTGAAAATTACAGTACATGTATATCTAATTTTACACTTACGAACAGTTTAGTCGTCCGAAGTTTAGTGATACGGCCCTCGGATACGCAAGCTGTAGCAAGCTCTCAATAAGACCAAACACAGTATGTACATGTGGCTGCTGTGATTGGAATAATGCGGCTTATGGGATCCATGACCACTGTAGTTCTTGATCAAATAACACACTACGGAGGCCTCATAACCATCTACATTGCGGGTTAGAAGCATGGTGATGTTCACTTGATGGAATGGCGAACAGTGCAGAGCCTGGGGCCCGTTTCACTAAACTTGGTACGACTAAAATGTTCGTAAGTGCAAATTTAGGATCGTCTGGAAAATTCAATTGATGGATTTACATTTATTGAGCATATTCTGCATATGCAGCATATGCTCAATAAATATAAATTCAATAATTGTTTACATGAAAACATTGTTGATGTGAAATATACAGATTATCATAATTTTGCACTTACGAACATTTTAGTCGTACAAAGTTTAGTGAAACGGCCCCTGATCAGACTGTGCGAATGCATAGGCTGATCTGGATCTACACAAACCCCATAAGCTCCATTCACAGCTACGTATTATCAAAGAGCTTTGGCTCTGTGGCGGAAAATATATTTGATTACACTGCATTATATAACACTTATGACTGAGTAGTCTTTCCAAATGGGCGTTTGAAACGTTCATTGTTTACATTCTACTTCGTGGAGTGTGACCTAAGAATGTTGCTAATACACACTTTATTAGGTAAGTTTATGGTAATAGTTTTGTGTCATATTGTAGAATTATATCTCCATGACAATATAGCCAAGTACGAACGTCAATGCCCTGCAGGCCTTTTCTATATTTTAGTGCGCGAAGTGTAAATGCTATTACGCTAATTTTTACTGCGTAACGTGGTGTAGCGATATAGTGCAACCTGTTGCCTATGAAGCGGAAAACGTGCAGCTAACCCAACCTTTGTGATAAATTGTGGGGTAATGCAAAAGCTAATGTGTAATAGTAAATATTGATAGTGAATTAAAGGTACATGCCCACTCAGTAGACACAAAATGTTCTCTATAGGAATTAAATAAGTGTATAATTGTGTCACTATTCAACCAGCTCTAAACATTACGAGTGCCCGCTATACAGATATAATAATTTAGTAATATTTAGTTTACTGATAGTGACTCGCGGTGGTATCATACCATTTTCGTATGAGGCGTGATCTTTTTTAATTATTTAAACTAATTAAATGCGTCACCTGAAAAAATAATCATGTATGAACATTGCATATCACAAAATAAAGAGTAATGTCCGTTTACATTTTAAGGAAACACGGTCATCGCCCCTGATATCAGTGTGGTAATTTACATTTGATATAAAATATATAATAATGCGTATCAATACGTGGTTTAATGGTGAAGGAATGTTTATTTTGCCAGAAAATGTATCGGATAATGTCTGATGAGTGGGTATGTATGTACCTTTACAGTGGTCAGTGAACAAAATAATGATAGTTGCATACGGTTTAGATTTAATATCCAAGTTAGTCATTTAGTATACGCAAATACCAGTATTGACGAAAAATCAAAATAGGTAAAATAATCCAATGGGTTTGCCAAGTTTTGAGATCGTGCCCCAGTCCAGACATGTTTTTTTACCTTTAGGCCATGCCATATATTTTCTATGTTAAGCGCCCATCCAGTTGACCAAGACCTACCTACGTATCCGGTAAAAACAAAGCCTTGAAAAAAGATAAATTAATGTTAAAAACTTTCTCAACGGTCTGCAAAGGGTTGAGGAAGTTTTTAGCATAAATTTAAATTTCCGCCAGCAAACATTAGAAAAATATAGGCCCAAATGATAGGCGTCTTCGATGTCTCCTGAATCGCACATAGCGCATACTCTTTGAATACGCAGCCCATGCCAGCCCAAACGTATTCGAGTTAGGTATTTCCTTAGCTCATGATTGTACACAATACTTAAATAGTTCTCAAATTCAAAATTCACTGTTATATGTTTGTAGAACATCATTACGTTATTGGCCTCAACATCTTCTCTCCACTTTTGTATGAAACAGTATTGTATACGTTGTTTGAATACGCATACAAACGCACTATGGTCAATTGTTCGCTGATTTAACCACGCATCTCCAAAACCGAATCTATATAACAATTATTTTAACCTTGATACCCAATTTGTTTTACCTTCATCAGCTTCCCTCATAGCAGCAATATGCAAGTTGTGTAAGATACAATTGTCAGTACTGATCAGTTTGCCCCAATATGTTGCAATTTGTTTGTATCTCTGTATATACAATGGGTAACGTGTCAGTTCCTCATAAATGCCTGCGTTGCCACTTGATGTCTTGACAGCCAGGACAGACTTACATAATTTGAGCTGAATTCGTTCAAGCTCTTTTGATTTATTAAAGCTCCAAACTTCACAAGCATAATTTAGCGTTGATGAGAAAAAGGCGTCAAATAGCTGGCCCAGGCATTGCGGTGGAATCTTGTGTTTTCGAACATTCATGAGTAACACATTCATAGCCTTCAGACCTTTTCCACTCAGTGCCTGGTTGTTCAATACAAATGATCCAGTGTAATTAAATACCACTCCTAATTAACTGAAATCATTCACAACTTCAATGCCCTGACCATTATATGTCCATACTTCATTAACCCTAGTAGGGCCTTTTTATCTAAATACCATTATCTTTGTTTTGTTAGAATTTACTTCTATGCACCACTTGTCACAATAGTCATTTAACAAATTTATACTCTGTTGTAAATCATCAGGCGATTTACCAAGTATGACCATGTCATCTGCGAACAGTAGTAATATCAAAGACAATTCGTTAATCTATAATGTAACGGTACAGCTTTTGATGGCACCAGATAAATAGCGTATTGATCTAATTAGGTAATCAGGATAATTTACCAGTGACTACATACGTCAGTGTATATGCTAGTCTGTGAACAGTGGTTGAACTGGAGTTTAGTTCGGCCTAATCCGGGAATATGACCGACACAGGTATGTAAATGTTTGGTGTACATAAAGTTTTGTATTTCCTCCTCATGATAACGAGACAAAACAATATTCACCCTGCTACAGGTATGTGGCAGTATAGTTATGGTATCGGCGGTGCCCTATATGTTTCGTCCTGTCTGTCCGTCTGTCTGTCTGTCCGTCCGTTTATTTGTTGGATGTTTCTGAAGAGTTTCTCAAATCACCAATAGGGGCCCTAATGCGTCAACAGACCACATTTTCTAGTTGTGTCTATGTTCAAAGTGCATATGTGCATTTGATTACCTTTTACCCATTTATTGAAGCATTTGGTTGATTCATTTGGAAGTATTACAACCAGTTTGTTCCCCTTATGTGAGTATTGCGAGTATTCGTAATCCTATTTTAGGGGAAGGGGCCAAGTGACTTTGGTGTGGTATGTACCTGGCACCAGGTCAGGTTGTTCTAATTTTAGGGCTGAATATATTTGTTCTCGATGTAAATATTCCATTCGGATTTTGAGGGGCGTGATTCTCGCGGCGAAGCTCTTCGTTGATCCAGTTCAGACTGGCGGCTCGTTTTTGTGACCATGCTGCGTCTGCGCTCTTAAGTTGTTCTACAGCTAAATCGTGACGCTTGCGCTCCTCATCAGCGTCCGAGTTTTTTCCCAGTAACGAGAATAAATAGTTGCTACCGCAGAACGCCACTGCGCTCACCAACGCTCCACATATCATTAATGCGATCGAAGCCATTATTTCCATATATTAGCAGGTAGAATTCCAGCTTTAACTAGATAATCTCGGGTCCCAACTGCGGCCGCCACATCTAAATTCACGAGACCTACGTCTCGCGCGATCATATCCAATTTGGGACCGGACCCTCCGAAGGCCATCTTTGATAGTCGAGCAAACCCGATACTGAGGCCCGATATCACCACGGCGTGATAAACCGCATTCACTATCATTTTACCATCGTATTCAGCCATTACATATAGTGATTATTGCATATAAAAGGGATCGCAATCAATGTTTAAATGGGGCGCAATCGGTTTCGTAACTTCCTTCGGAACCGCGGCTGGTTGTCTCGAAAGGTAGTTCCGTCTCCTGTGCAGTAGGGGGTTGAAACAGTAAAACACACACACGGTGCCCACAACTGCCAGACCACCACCAACAACCCACGGGGTGATCCAGGTAGGAGCTATAATCTCTGACAGAAACCAAAGCGCGAATAGTCCGATCGCCACGAGGGCGACGACGAGCCCTAATTTCTCCTCCTCGTGGGTTGTGACACTAGTTCCTAAGGAACTGGTGGAACTTGATGAGACACTAATTCCTAAGGAACTGGTGGAACTTGATGAGACACTAGTTCCTAAGGAACTTGATGGTGTGCTTCGTACTGGGGTGGTGCTTGCGGTTTTATGAAATAGGTTCCACTTACAACTCCGCTCCCGATCATGTTGGGGGGCGTGATCGCCGCCGGGAGGTCCACCTTAGCTGAGATTGCGTCATCGACATTGCCCAAGAACTGTTTTTGCGTGTCAAACGCCGTCCCGGCTCCTATTATAGAACTGCGCGCTTGCGCCTGTGCGCCGAGGATGGCCGAGACGTATGTGCGAATGGAGGCGTTGAGGCGAATAACCTGGCCCTGTGTAAATCCAGTGCTTTTATCTAACATAAATGTGGTACACGCATTTCGCATCTGTGTAGTATCACCCTGGTCTAGGTATTCCACGTGGGCTACTTTAGTAGGTAGCCAATGACAATAACCGTCTTTACACGCAAGCCCTCCAAGCACTTTATCACCGAACGTCATCGCATTCAACTTACAATTATATTTAGTCCATGTTGCCATTTTTCTAACTGGTGGTGGGGTAGCTCCGCGAGCGCTCCACAACCCTGAGAAATATACAGAGACTTTATCCTGATGACCACCACTAACTAAGCCTTTAAGGTGAACTAACCCTAAACTGTTGGTTGGAGTATATACTTTCTTTCTTCAGTCCGCGTCTTTTGATACCCCAAATTCGTTACACAATCTTTCGAACGCCTTACGGTTGTATTTGCTGGAAATGGGATCCCAGGCGTCGTCTTGAGGTAGTGGAATGCCTAGTTTTTTGAGAATCTTCATAATAGAATAATACACATGAAAGTTGTAGACACCTCGGAGCATGGTATTCTTGGATGTCAGATGGTCTTGATGTGAAACTCCACATCCGGCTGTTGCGCACCATACAGCGAAATCTAGCTGGTTCTGCCAGAAGTTCATATGGGAATAATCCCAGCTTAGTATTACATCTTGGCTAGTAGTCTTTGGAACTACAGATTTATCAAACATGTTAGGGAAATTGGTGGCAAAGCCACTGTCCGGTCTAACTGTTACAGTTGGGTGTACAAGGGGGTTAACAACGTCTTTTTGTGTGTATTTACCACCCACTTTGTACTTTGCATTTGAATTGAAGCTAAATGCCTTGGTATCATTGAAAGATAGTATTATGTTTGCTACTATCACTAATGTTCAAAAAGAGAATTGTGAACTCCAGAAGTCAATCGAATACTGCTGCGGAAAATAATCCAAGTTGGGGAAGAGGATCATGCAGCACTTATTGAACAAGGCGGGAAAATAACCGAATTTCGGAGCTTATGGAAGTTTCCCATAAACTAAATCGAGTTCGTAAAGACGCTCATAAAGCCCTTGAGGAAGTCTCTGGGAGGGTTCGCGATTTCGCAAGTTGGTGAAGGACTGGGTGCAGTGGTTGTACATGTACGTCTATTGCAACGACAAAAACGTGTCATAACAGTTTGGGCTGAGGAGTGGGGCCCATTGAATGAGGGTACCTATGAATATTCATTTGGCGCCAACGCGAGCAATATATATGGGGGATACGTCATGACAACTCCCGGTATACTTCTACGAATGACGGTCTGCTCGGTTAATTTTAATGGTAATTCTGTGGCCGCTGTCACCGTAAATCTAGTACTGGATGGGGAAGAGCGGGCAATTGGAGTCACTAAACTCGCTGGACAGAGTTCAGCGATGTTTTTGTTCGCCGGTGACAATCCAATTAGAGTTTCCGAAGGTAGTGTTATTACCTTTGTTACGAAATCGCTGACCCAGCGAGTTCTTCCACTGTTGTAACATTGTTAATTGAACTTGATTTATGACGAGTGAACATTTAATACCGTTGAACCTACAACCAAAACCTGCCGATCCTGTTTCAACACCCAATCGAGCATTGGAATTGGGGGATAGGAGTTTGACCCCGTCAAACTTCAGGTTGGAAAATATCGTCGAGATACAGCAGATTATAAAACAAGAGTGGGAAACTCGGAGGGTAAATGCTAAAAAATATAGACGAGCTGCAAATATAGCGGAGGGGGTGAGCACCTTGCTATCGTCCGTTTCTATAATTGGTGGGCTGGAAGCGTGGCCTAGTTGTCCACATTCGTGGCTGTGCCTGTCGCTGGAGCTTTGATCGGGTTGGCCACTGTGGCTGAGCTGCTCTGTATGACTGCCAGATTAGTGGGTAGAAAACTAGAAACTAAGAGCGGAAAGCACGATCGAATAGCGGTTCTCGCGAGGTCTATAAAAAACAGCATTGACGTTATCGTGTCTAAAGCTTTAGCCGATAACAATATATCAGACGCTGAATTTGAATTGGTAGTGGAGGAGATGTTTAGATATCAGGATTTAAAAATACTATTCGGACTAATGCGCGCGCCCTCAACAAAGTTGAACCTCTCACAGACGAAGACGTAAAAAAACTCGTCCCGGAGGGGATGGCCGACGAGAGTAAAAATTTCCTCACCCGTCTCGGGACGTGATATACTTATTCGCGTGTTTGCAACGGCAGGAGATCCCTCCACCATACATTCCAGCTGTTCCGTAAAACATAAAACTTTGTTGGGTCCCGTTACGACACCAACTGACCACCATACATTTATATAACCGCAAACTGGCGTATATCGATAGATTGTCGCATGTGGTTTAAAATTCAATACACGAAACAAGTACACCACCGTGGCCGCGATAAGGTAAAATACACATAACCCGTGTAATTGAAACATTGTCGTCTGCTGATTTTTTTAAAAAAAGATGGTCCAGTTAGACATGCCCAGCATTTTTTTTCTTTTGTTGGTGGGTGCCCTATATAGGCAAGCAGCGGTCGGGTGGGAACGCCATTGCCAATGTAAACAACCGGCATGACAACGCCGGTCGGATGGGAACGCTATTTAACATTGAGCAAATATCGGCGTGTTTATTCACTGAGCGCCGTAATCGTACGCACTCTGTTAAACTTTATATGCAAGCAGCGGTCGGGTAGGAACGCCAATGCTAATGTAAACAACCGGCATGACAACGCCGGTCGGATGGGAACGCTGTTTAACATTGAGAAAATATCGGGTGTGTTTATTCACTGAGCACCGTAATCGTACGCACTCTGTTAAAATGTATAGGCAAGCAGCGGTCGGGTAGGAACGCCATTGCTAAGGTAAACAACCGGCATGATAACGGTATATACACGAGAAGATAGATTTCTCGCTGGAAATAAAACTCTGCAAAATAGTCTCTGAATCGTGTGAAGTTTATCAAAACTACACATCAGATCGGTTCTATCTTTCTAAATGACTTTCTGATTTGAATTATTACTAAACGATAATACTTACGAGCACGTAATTCCTTGTTAACCAATCGATGAGTAGCCTGAGTGCCCCCGCATGGTGGACATAGCAGTGACTCGGATCTGGTCCCTACACCGCAATGCCGACATGGGCGAGGCAAAACGGATCCTCTTCTCATCCATGCCCGGTGATGCTTGCAATACTCATAAATACCGGTACGATGACATCTCTCGTGACTATCTGTCTTCAACCACACACAATTAACTAGAACCATTGTGTGAATACATATACTGAGTATAACCAAGGGATTCTTATCTCTAATAGGGTGACATCTCGTTGATAACTTCTCATGCCAGAGGTATATGGTCTCGCGGTTGATGAAAAATAGTTCCCATTCTTCTCATACATACCCGCCGAACAGTGGGGAAAAATCCAAGTAGTATATATAAGAGTCAAACATGATACCACCTCCCTGTGGGAGTCACCGCGCGTATACTACTCCCTGAAAGTATACTTTGCTAGAAAATTATACATTGCAATGTTGGTGAACAATGGCTATTGGGCTCTTTGGTATCCCTTGAATATGAGACGCGCAATGCGATTTTGTACCTCTGCGATATTTCATGAAATATTTTTACCAAAAAATGGGATATTTTCCGTAAATGACTTCCAGAAGTTGACACAAATTTCAGAGTAGATGCGCCATTTACGGAATATATTTTATAAATATATAAAATTTATATACTTTGAAAACGTATTTCATGAAATTACGCAGATGTCCGAAGGTACAAAATCGCATGGCGTGTCTCATATACGGTTTCTCTTTTAGACCTTTTACGGGAACGTGTGCTGAAAGTCATCTTCGTCTTGAGTCTATGTCATGTGGCGTTCTCTGTGCTGTTGTTCACACTGGGTGGAGTGGGGGAGAGTCTATACGGCGATACCAGCGGGTTGAAATACTACGCCGGAGCATACTATGCGGCCACGTTGGTAAGCGTGTAGCTGGCTAGTTAGTCAACAGTCAATTGTTTTTAAGTTGGGGTCCCATCTAGTAGATATACCATATTATTTATAGGAATTTAATAATAAGTGTATAATTGTGTAACAAGTCCACCAGTTTTAAACATTACGAGAGCCCGCCATACATATATAATCATTTAGTAATCTTTATTTTACTGATAGTGACTCGCGGTGGTATCAGGATATTTGATATGCAAATGAGGTAGGACATTTTTAAATCACTTATACAAATTAAATGCGTCACCTGAACACAATTGTTTATGCCGGATTATAAAGTGTGATCATTGTACATAAATAATAAATGCAGATAGTGAATATTAATTTCCGGTAACATTTTAAGTATAATAATGCCAATTATATTGTCGGGAAATGTTGAATGACTGTTTATTTTGCCCGAACAATGTCATAGCTAATGAATGGACAAAACAGTATGCCTCTCTATATTATAATCTTGCACGTGAGACTCTAGCTTTAATTTAATTCAGTAACTAGGAACCGGCCTCGTCGCATCTTCTACGTGAACGTGACTGGAACAATTGGGCTTGTGAGATTTGTGACCAGTGTAGCTCATGATCAAATAGTACTCATGTATCCTGATGATGATTTATAGTGTTTATTTGAAGCATGACTGGCGTTTCATTGATGGAATGGCAAACAGTGTAGATCCTGATCAGACTTTGTGGATGCACAGGCTTATCTGCATCTACACTCTTCCAAAACTGATCCACATAAGCCCAATTTCTGCAGTCACAGCCATCCATAGAAACAGAGGCCTGTTTCACTAAACTTCGTACGACTAAGATGTTTGTACATGAAAATGCAAATTTCGGATCGTCTGGACATTTTAAATGATATTTATCTGTGTTTGTGTGTGACCATTGTCATTGTGTCGGTATAGGTGCTGCTTCCTGCCATCATGGGGTTTGTGATCACCTACAGGGGCATTCAATATGACAGCACGGCCCAAGCTGCCATCAACTTCGGCTGGCTGGTAAGTCAGCCACCAGGCATCCCCACAACCCCACCTCACCACACCAGATCCACCACCCCCCCCCCCCCACCACCACACCACGCCACACACCATGACTTCCAACGACCACCATCATCGGTGCATGTATATATTTGTTCCACTGAATCATGATCATTTTACGACTACATGTAACAAACATGTTTATACCCCGGCATGTGAAGCATGTCGATTGGTATATAGTTTGCATATTTCCGTCCCTCCGTCCGTTCGTCCGTCCATTCGTCGGTCCTTAAGATTTGTGTTTATTTTCATGAAATTCGGTCAGATATTTGTAGAAAACTAGTTTCTCTATGTGAAAATAATATGAGGAAAGTGTAAATGAAGCTTGGACGTGAGAAAACAATTTTTAATTAATATTTATTTTGAAATCTGTGACGCGATTATTATGTCATGTCCAAGCTACGCCGCCAGGGTTCGCATTCAATTTCTAAATAGTTTCGTGTTTTGCCTCCTCACATTAACTTCCTATAGAAATATTAAGCTGTTCTCAGAAATGTTTACAAACACGGGACGAGGCTTTGTCAGATCGAGGTCAGTATATTACATGTCGTGCATTTCGTATCGAGTACATGAACGTATATGTGGCTGTGACTGGGAAAATGGGGCTTATTGGTTTTTGCGACCAGTGATCAGATCCACGCAGTCTGATCGCGATCTGCACCGTTCAACATTATATCCATGAAACCCGCAATGCTTCTAATAAGCAATATAGATCATTATCAGATTACTGGAGTGTATGTGCTATTTGATCAGAAGCTACACTAGTCATAAATCCAATAAGCCCCATTTCTCGTCACAGCCACATACGTCACGGGAGTATATATCATGACTTACCGTTCGAAACTACCACATACAAACAATACTGCTTCACCCTTTCAACACCACAGTGCATTGTGGTATTGGCAAATAGTGTAGATCCAGATGAGCCGGCTCGTGACGAGTCCTCTCATCAGGATCTGCACTTTTTGTAAGTAATTTTCATATTTTTTTGTGAACTAAAATACCTCATTTTCATAAATTGACTAGTCTGAAAAACATTTTGTGACGATTGGATTAGTTGCAAAATTAGCATATCAAAATTCATTTCAGTTACTTCGGAGTGCAAAGACTGTATATCCAGATGAGCCGGCTCGTGACGAGTCGTCTCATCAGGATCTGCACGCTTTGCAAGTAATTTTCCAATTTTTGATAACAAAAACACCACCTTTTCATAAATTGAATAGCTTGAAAACCATTTTGTGACGATTGGATTGGTTGCAAAATTAAAATATCATAATACATTCCAGTTACTTAGGGGTGAAAGGGTTAATACATATCTAGACTAGAGAATATGGTGATGTGGATACAAGGATAGAACTCAGAATCAATGTTTTTCTGTTTGTTTCTCGTTCCAGATGCGGATGTACTGGCTATTCCTTGCCATCACTACGTTAGTTGACATCATATCTGTCATAATCGCCGGCATTGCCGGCGTCTGCTCCGGAGACGATTGCATCTACAAGAGCAACACGTCCCAGAACAACGGAATGGCCATTGCCATCATCGTCACCTTGCTCGGACTTCTCTTAACGAAGGCAGCCGCCGGCAGTGTGACTTTATATTTCTCCGAGGAGTGTTTCGGAGTAACATTGCTTAAACGCGGACCGCGACGTATTGCGGTCGCTCCAACGCGGGAGGCAGTGACTATATCGCAGTCCACCACACAGATGCACAACTTTCAGGTGCAGAACCGGCAGGTAGAACAACAACCGGAACGGCACCTCACCCCGACGGCGCCTCCGCCGTCTTACTGATAGGCCATTAATCAATAATCCTACAAAAACCATCCGACCAAATAACTGCATACCGTCTATGTACTATGCTGATTTTGAGCGTTCATAAACAAGGGCATCGTTATTACTAAGGTAATCCCCTCGCTGGCAGCCCTGATATTAAAAACAACTTTAAATGCATCTGCCTTGCAAAGCCTTACTAACAAGGTGAACATAACTCCTCAGTGACATTGACCTTGGGCAGTCGGACGTGGGTCGTATGCAAAACAAAGCAACATCCCAAGACACATATATTAACAAATATTATCGAAATCGGTGGAGCGGTTCATAAATTATTGAAACACGTAAGGTGCTACTAATTTACGTACGTACATGGATTAACGCTATATCCCCTCTTGCGTATCGGCGAGGGGATAAAAAGGGGTATTGTTTTAAAATATTAGAAATATTGACATTGAACACTGCAAATCCTGATTAGATGGCTCATTAATCTTTATTATACTTCATCGTAAATTCGCCGCTTTGCATTGGTCAATTCCCTACCACGTGGTATAAAGCAATTGGCCATGTGTACCCTGAGGGCGACAATGCCATGAGACAATTGAGACGTTGTCCACCGGTCGCCCGAAGATACCCGAAGTCTGGTCACGGAAACAACCGAACATTAATTGGAGTACCTTGTAGCTTATCGCGCATCGAAAGCGAAAGTACCGAATGAGATGAAAGCGCACGCTGACTGGTACCCCCGTTGTATTACCCCTATATAACAGTAAAGCATTGTAAACCATGCACCAGCTGCACAGATGTAAACAAAGATGGCGGAAGCCAGTGGAAGCAATGTGTGCAATGTGAAATGTTAGTTATATTCGGTATAATAAAGTAAATGGTGCCCTTGGTTAAGGGGGATATTGTGGATTATCTCCCCTCGAGAACATTATCTACCTCGGCTGTGCCTCGGGAGATAATGTTCCCTCTGGGAGATAATCCTCAATATCCCTCAAGCAAGGGCACCATTTATATAATTTTATGATGATAGCAAACTGTATAATGTATACATGATTAGGCCATACAAAGTTCTTTCCCGCGCGTGCGGGTAGGTTTTAGAGTGGTTCTGTGAAAAAACAAACACACTCTGTATGCTATTTGACACTCTTTACTGCCGATAATATGAACACTGATTGGGGACATGTGCACGTTGTATATCCATTCATGAATGTACACTGAATAAGTTTAATTAGAGTACATATTTTGTATTTTCTTCTTATTTTTTTGTTCAAGTTTGATGGCGGAAATTTAAATGTAAGCTAAAACCTTTCTCAACCCTTTGCAAGGGTTGATGAAGTTTTTAACATAAATTTACATTCGTTTTGTTCAAGACCTTGTTTGTTTTTACCGGATACGTAGGTATGTTTTAGCCACCTGGGTGGACGCTTAACAGAGAAAAATAATGGCATGGCCATACTAGTATAAAACACACTTTTAAGCCATATGGCACATACAGCAATACAGAATACATATAGAATACGTGCATACGTACATGTAACAACGATAGCAGGCAGCATAGACCATCGAATATTCCTACATATGGGCACGCGGCTGACAAAATGGACATTACACGTCGTGTTATATGCGACAATCATAATCACAGATCTGCCTGCGCATCCGCGGAGTCTATTCAGAGCATACGTTATTCTTCATTCTTTCATTGAACTAGCTTTAATGTCTTAGCCCGATTTTGTGGTTGTGTAAGTTTGTATTTGTTATAATTTATAGGAGTGCTTTTCCTGGTGTTACTACGTATGGTTAACTTAATACATTATATATGTTCTCTTTAGCATTGTTTCGTTCTTTGTCAAAAGCCACAAGAGATGAAACTAACTGATGGCTTGAAAACACAAGATGGCCGAGCTGGCCATTCCACGAGCCATATATATAGATGGCAGTGAGTGTGTTTCATTTTTAATTTCATGCAATTTCTAAAACAAAACGACGAGAGCCGCCTTCATTATTGTTTATGGCCTATGAAGGAATGGGAAATATCTCTGGCCGAGCTCTTTAAAATCAGCAAATTCCGAAGCTGAAAATGCACTTGTTCGAAATGCCAGGCCACGTCACATGCAGAACTACAGACCAAACGCTACATATGTGCAATTAAAGTGTGGAAACGAGGGACACATATTCGGAAAGAACATGAATCAATGATGTAAGATCAAGTGACAAATTCAAAATTCATGCAGAAATTACCGTATGCGAGCTCGGTAAAGACCGTTCTCCCGCTGCATTTTCAAAATGTTCACGTTTTTAGGTCGTTCCAGCTTATATTAGCGAGTGATGAACCCTGACATGAGCAACCAACCGAAGGTTAAAAAAACATTTATACACAGGATTACCACGTTGAGTTTATGATTTTTGCTACTTTTAAAGGGGAAAACAGTAAAAATAGAAGCACTTACCTTTCACGTTTTTTACCGTCCGCCATCTTGTGGGTGTCTTATCATACCGGCCCGTACAGCTTACTGTACAGTGGTATCTACTGCAGTCAATCGAATACATTTGCATGATTACTGTTTAACACCAGTAGCCGATTTCATCAAAATTGCAAAGTATACTTTCAGGGAGTAATCATTTATTTTCCCCAAAATATATTATTTCATATAGAACTAACCCCTGCATATATTTGATGATTAAAATTATGCAGACTTATTATACTGAATTTATTACATTATCACAGCCAAAATGGCTGCGATAATGTAATAAATTCAGTATAATAAAAATGAAAATTTCTCTCCCAAAGTATACTTTGCTAGATAAGTATACTTTGCCGTTTTGGTGAAATAGGCTAGTGATTTCAACCTCTACGCCGCATGTTGATGTCCTATGACATGATTAAGTGATGTGAATTAAATATTGTTGTTGCATAACCATCTGTCGGTATTATTATATAGATCTCCTTTTCGCCCATATAAGCCAGTATTGTTGGACTGTACGGTTTCTTTTGTCACTGAGTATATATGTTATACATATATCACATTTAGGAAGCAATTATATTTGAATCATATGATGATCAGGGGTCCCATGGGTCGATTCGTAAGTACATGAAGTACAAAACGGTAGTGCGGCTCATAGGCCTACGTAAACAATGTGCATGATCACGTGGTTACAACAACAACAACAACAACAACAATGGCTGAACGTGTTGAAAGCGCACCCATACCAAGGTAAGTATTATTTGATATTTTCCTTAATATGCAACGGATTTCGATGAAATATGGCGCAGCAAACGTGCCTTGATGAGCTGTATTTTGGTGGTCCCGGGAGTTCGGCACATACTAATGTCATTTTTGAGAAGAATCGATGACCGTGTCAGTAGACGGCAAATATAACAAGTTTGGGCCAAAGTACCTATACCACCAAGTGCAGATTAACAAGACGCGTTTGATGCGCCATATTTCATAAACATCCGTTACATACTAGGGACAAAATACAAGAATACGTACTTTGAATCGGGTGGGGGATGGGGGCGGGGACTTCTGGAAGTTTAAGTACTTGTTGTTGTTGTTGTTGTTGTAACCACGTGATCATACACCTTGTTAAAAGATCCGCCATTGGCATACTGTCTGATACTGAAAGACATATCGTGTAAACATGTGTATATTGTTATAAACGCGCTATATTTATAAATAAAGCGCCGTTCATCAACGTATGCATGCTTGTTGTCCCAATGACATCGGAATGCTCCAGTCCGTTTATGAGTGTAAGTACATTTTTGAACATTTTATATCCAGGTAATGTATATATATAAATTGTGTATTAACGGCTCATCAACCGCACATCATAAAATACATAGTAATGATAAAACATAGGTACATGTAGAATTGCCAATCTAAAATAATACAAGAGATGGCTCATTATAAACGTTGAGCAAACCTTTATACATTTCAGCATACACATGAACATCACGCACAAATGAGCAAAACAGAAATAAATCATTGAAGTTCCCCTTGCCATCGCGCTTATCCTGGTTAAAATAATCAGTGGCAACGACAACCGCTGTTGCCTTATTCCTTTCTTGCGTCCTACGTTGCATAGCTACCGCTAATAGTGACAGTGCAAATAAAACAGTATATGTTTTTTCACCAGTCTAAGAACACGGCATCTTATTATGAAAAAGCTTAAAACTTCCCTATCATCACAAATCAGATTTGAAATTAACTGATTATCAATAGATATGCTTAAAAGGGTTATAGCCGGGATGTGTAAAATAAATAGTTGCAGTATTTACATATTATCTGTACAAGTATGAGGAAATTCGCTTAAGAATATCTGTACATATTTTGACTTAATAATATCACAGTTGGAAAACAGAAACGAAATGTTTTCTCCATCATTCCAATCCATAAAGTTACGATTTATGCTATGAGCTGATTGAAATAATTCGACGCTAAGATCTTCGTCAAAAAATCAATTTAAAAGTACATGAAGTTCATCCTCAACAGCGTTTTCGTTACAAAATATACATAGCCTCTGATTGACAGGAAGGTGCTCATATCTACCAGTTTCTAACCTCATAGGTGCGACGCCATATCGAAACTTTGCAAACGCTGATCTATGTTTATTTGCCAAAAACGTTCCTCAATATTTCTCAAACCCAAATGTGTGTTTGTAAGTAGGATAAGTGCGCAATTTATTACCGCCTACACCACTAACACTACTGTCTCTGTTGATAACGGCTTGTCATCAATCAACATATCCGATCATCATCGCTTCGACAACTGCAGTTTGAATGGTGACTTTGTTAATCAAAGTACTGAAAGTACTGAAATATGTTATCTCCACAAAACTTGCGTAACTAAAGACTGAAAGTTGCATATTTTCTCAATTATCACGAAGACGCAAATGTACTGTGATGGTGCAAACCCATTCCCATCCATACGTTTTCTCTAGAATAAGTTACTGTTTGAAACTCCCAGCAAAAATTGTACGAAAGTGGCTGCTAGTCACTGCTACCTAACTGTGAGAACTAAAGATAATAGCTGCTGTATTCATACCCACGAAATATCTTGATTCGGTATTTTCCAGGTTTTAGCTGATAAACTGAGCCCAAAACTGTGAAAACTATAGAGAATAGTATATGTAGAGTTGTAGATACAAAGCAAGACAGCCCAAATCGCCATAGGATAAGTTGGCACAGGGAACTATTTTCTTGTTCGTACTCGCCATTTAGGCGTAGCACGACAATATGGCTGCCCCCATGGAAATGTACGTGACAAACATGTAATATGCTATCTCAAGAGAGATATCATATAATAAAAGCATCAACGGTTATTAAAATCTGCCAAGTTTAACATAGTAAAAATAGTGGTCACTAAAGAGGGCCAATTTCGACATCCTCTACCAGCACTATTTAGTGACCATTTACAAATTCGGCTGTTGATTCTATCGGTGTGTATATTGACAGGCCTATACCAATGGCTAGCAATACATTTCCACTGTCGGACATGTGCAGGAATCCAGCTCAGATCGCCAGACACCGCAGTCATAGGTGCGTATCTACATACACCTAGGAAGTATCGCATAACCCTGTTCTGTATTGTATTAATTCACGAGTAAGATGTAATACCCCAACTAGCTGCAACATAGGCAATAACTGGTCAGACAATTGAGTCGAGCAATCTCTTAAAAACACCATCAGGCATGCCACATATGTGCTCAGTTTGTGCTATGATCAAACCTAGTGCTCTACCAGCACTGTGGGTATTCATTTTTGCTGTGATATTATAATATAGTGTTTCACTCAGAATAAGACCAATATATTTGTATCTATCAACAATGCACAGTTTTTCGGGTCCACACAGCAGTAAAATAAATATTACTAAATGATTATATATGTATAGCGGGCACTAGTAATTTTGAGAACAAATGGAATAGTGACACTATTATACACTTATTTAATTCCTATAAAGAACATTGTGTACCTATTGAGTGGACATGTACCTTTAAACACATTAAATCTAAAACAATATTTAAATGTAAATTATTTTTCATCAATAACAAAAATGTCACCCTCCCAAGAAAATAAGTATTTGATGAAATTTCATCAAATATTTATTTTATTTCGAAAAAACGATGTTCCTGTGGGAATTTAACATGCGTGCTACAAATAAGACTTTTTTAAATAATTTTTTATTTGTGGACCGATTTTCAAAATCTACACTTTTGTTTTCTTAGTTACATCATTTCCAAGCTATCTAGCCAATGTAAAATTCCCATAAGAAAATGATTTTTTCGCTATTAAATCAATATTTCATGGAATTTCATAAAAAACAATGGGGAGGGTGACTTTTTGTTATTGGTGAAAAAGAACTTACATTTAAATATTCTTTAGATTTAATGTGTGTAATAGCTAAACGTTCGTCGGCACGAAAACGAAGAACAGACAGTAGTTCTATTGAACTTTTGTTTTGAACCATCTTTGGACGAGTGACCAGTGGTTGGTTGATTATATGCCTACTTGCAAAACTTTCTGTTTGCCCGTCGTAGCTGACATACATACACGTATATCGTTATTGTTTTGCATTTTCATTGAAAATTTAGAATAATAGTACAGTGTACATGTTCAATGTCTACTTAAAAAACTAAATCTTCAGGTAAAATGTATGCATAGTGTGAAAAATGATATGCTGATTTGATGAAAATCAACATAAAATAGAAAAGAAGATTTTGGTTATGCTGAACAGGAATAAAATCAAAAAGGGCTTGTTGTAACTAAGCTAATCCCCTACTGTCTGTTTCACGAAAGCTGCCCAAATTTGACGGGCATCTTAACAATGCAAAAACGATATTGTTTTCGATAATATTATATTAGATCTATAGCAAAATTTAAGATTGAGCCTTCTTTTTATTTCGTGAAATTTGGTCAAATATTGATTTTATCACGAAAAATTGATTTGTCTACGGAAAATTAACTCAGAAACCCGGCTAGATAGCTTGGAAATGATCTAACTAAGTTCCTCATGTTAAACCCCCATAAACATCTTCACAGAGTGAAGATGTCTATGGGAAGTTAACATGGGGAAATTGTTTTTTCACAATAAAATCAATATTTAACCAAATTTCACGAAATAAAAAGAAGGCTCATTCTTAGATTTGTATATTATTTAATATTATAAAAATATAATTGTTTTTGCACATTTGTATACATCCGTAACATTTGGGCAAGTTACGTGAAACAGACAGTAATAATAAGTCCTCATTGACCCGGATGTTCATAATTCTCATACGTAGGGGGTTGTGCAGAAGAAATCACCATCTTCAGACAGATATTGTGGAAAACTACGATAAATATCGGTGAAGGGGTTACACAGTTTTTGAGAAAACAAACAAAACACATTAACGCCGTTACCTTACAAAGTTATCATATGTCATCAATGACCTCCACCTTGTGTGTTTAGACGAGGTGTGTATGTTAAGCAAAGCACCATCAATGGGCACACATTTAGTTCAAATAGTATTAATATCGCTGAAGTGGTTCGAAAGTTAGTAATAAATGGGGGCGTTGTCTAGTTGCGAAGGTAACTCTTGCAAGCTATCTACGAACAGTACGGGCGTAATTGCAAGAGTTACAGTTCGCAACTAGGGGTTGTCCTATTCGTTCCCTCGAATTAACAATTCGTTCACACGATAAAACAATTCGTTTCCACGAATTGTTATTTCGTGGGAACGTATTCTTAAATTGAGGGAACGAATAGTTATTCCATGGGAACAAATTAATAAAAAATAAAAGCATACTAAGTCCCACGCGGTGCTCCGTAGGATCGTGTCCATGCGCTACATCCACCGAGGAAAAAGTATCATGGTGAAATTCCGTCGACTGGTCACGATTGGCTGCTTGGGTAACACGTTCACTATGTGCACCATGGTTACCATTTGCTGCTTGGCTAACGATATCACTGGTTGTCACCGTGGTCGCCATTGGTAGCGGCTTGGCTAACGCGCTCACTGACTGTCTTAATGTTCTGCATAACCTTATAAGCATCTTGGTTTGATATAACTGTTTCATAAGATGGTGGTAGCTCCACGTGGTGTATGTGTTCCAGTGAACTATACTCTGGTGGCGGAATAAACGTTGCTGGGTTTATTTCTTGGAAGTCCATATCCATGCCCCGGTTAACGACGCCTCGTGTGACAGTGTCATTGCTCGCTGATGCCTGGAATACATGTCACATGACCCTTGGACTACCAATGAAACTGACTGACCAATAGCAGATTTCAGCAAAATTGCACGGTATACTTATCTTGCTAAGTACACTTTGAGGGAGAAATTTTCAATTTAAGGATACATTTATTATGTTTTATTGTACTGAATTTATTACATTATCACAGCCATTTTGGCTGTGATAATGTAATACATTCAGTATAATAATTATGCATACTTTTAATCATCAAATATATGTAGTTGTTAGTTCAATATGAAATCATGCATTTCGGGGAAAATAATGTAATACTCCCTCAAAGTATACATGTACTTAGCTAGATAAGTATGCTTAGCCATCTTGTTAATTCGGCTACAGATGCAGCTGAATTCGAAACCCAGTAAACAAGAAAGGTAAAGAATAGTCCATGCATACATCAATAAGTATATGGACTACGTTCCTATTAAAGGTACATGCCCACTCAGTAGGCACAAAATGTTCTTTATAGGAATTAAATAAGTGTATACTTGTGTCACTTTTCCACCTGTTCTAAAGATTACGAGTGGCCGCTTTTCAGGTATATTCATTTAGCAATATTTATTTTACTGATAGTGACGAGCGTTGGTATCAGGCTATTTTCATATGCAAATGAGGTGTGGTATTTTTTAAATTATTTATATTAATTAAATGCGTCACCTGCAAAAAATAATATGTTCGACAGATTATAAAGCATGATAATTGCACATCAAAACAATAAATAGAGTATAACTAGTAATGTCCGTTAACATTTTAAGGAAACACGGTTATCGCCCCTGATATCAGTGTGGAAATTTAAGTCTGACATAAAATGTATAATAATGCCAATACATACGTGGAGTAATGGTGAATGAATGTTTATTTTGCCAGAAAATGTCTCTGATGATATCTCTGATATATAGAACAGTTTGTGCCTATTCAGCTTGTGCTAATCTCCTATTGATGCCGAATGTTATGGATATGGCTTTGATTACAGGAATCCGAAATGCTCTGTCGATTGAATTGTGAGCTGTGCATGCCCTGATCAGACTGTACGAATGATCAGCTGATCTGGGTTTGCGAGGGACGCGTACGCAACACGGGTAGATGGTATTACCAACAATGGTCGAATTGACTTACCTGGCCGGATCCATCGTCTCTCCCACATCCGCGGTACTTGCCGAGGCAGCATTAGATGGTGATACCAACAATGGTCGACTTTATTTACCTGGCTGGATCCATCGTCTCTCCGACACACGTGGTACCTGCCGAGGCAGCGAAAGATGGTGATACCAACAATGGTCGACTGGACTTACCTGGCCGCACCCACGGTACTTGCTGAGGCAGCAGTAGATGGTGACACCAACAGTGGTCGACTAGACTTACCTGGCCGTATCCATCGTCTCTCCAACACACGCGGTACATGCCGAGGCAGCAATAGATGATCATACCAACAATTGTCGACTTGACTTACCTGGCCGGATGCATCGTCTCTCCCACTCCCGCGGTACTTACCGACGCAGCAGTAGATGGTGATACCAACAATGGTCGACTTGACTTACGTGACTGGATCCATCGTCTATCCAACACACGCGGTACCTGCCTAGGCAGCAGTATATGGTGATACCAACAATGATCGACTTGACTTACCTGGCTGGATCCATCGTCCCTCCAACACACGCGGTACATGCCGAGGCAGCAATAGATGATCATACCAACAATTGTCGACTTGACTTACCTGGCCGGATGCATCGTCTCTCCCACTCCCGCGGTACTTACCGACGCAGCAGTAGATGGTGATACCAACAATGGTCGACTTGACTTACGTGACTGGATCCATCGTCTATCCAACACACGCGGTACCTGCCTAGGCAGCAGTATATGGTGATACCAACAATGATCGACTTGACTTACCTGGCTGGATCCATCGTCCCTCCAACACACGCGGTACATGCCGAGGCAGCAGTAGATGGTGATACCAACAATGGTCGACTTAACTTACTTGGCTGGATCCATCGTCTCTCCCACACCCGCGGTACTTGCCGAGGCAGCAGTAGATGGTGATACCAACAATTGCCGACTTGACTTTCCTGGCTGGATCCGTCGTCTCTCCAACACCCGCGGTACTTGCCGAGGCAGCAGTAGATGGTGATACCAACAATGGTCGACTTGACTTACCAGGCTGGATCCATCGTCTCTCCCAAACCCCCGCGGTACTTGCCGAGGAAGCAGTAGATGGAAATACCTAATACCAACAATGGTCGACTTGACTTACCTGGCTGGATCCATCGTCTCTCCCGGGCACGCGTACTTGCCGAGGCAGCATTAGATGGTTATATCAACAATGGTCGACTTGACTTACCTGGCCGGATCCATCGTCTCCACCACACCCGCGGTACTTGGCGATGCAGCAGTAGATGGTGATGCCAACAATGGTCGGCTTTGCTTACCTGGCCGGATCCATCGTCTCTCCAAACACGCAGTACTTGCCGAGGCAGCAGTAGATGGTGATACCAACAATGGTCGACTTTACTTACCTGGCTGGATCCATCGTCTCTCCGACACACGCGGTACCTGCCGAGGCAGCAATATATGGTGATACCAACAATGATGGTTGACTTGACTTACCTGGCCGGATCCATAGTCTCTCCCACATCCGCGCAACTTGCCGAGGCACCAATATAGGGTGATACCAACAATGGTCGACTTTATTTACCTGGCTGGATCCATCGTCTCTCCGACACACGTGGTACCTGCCGAGGCAGCGAAAGATGGTGATACCAACAATGGTCGACTTGTCTTACCTGGCCGCATCCATCGTCTCTCCCACACCCGCGGTACTTGCTGAGGCAGCAGTAGATGATGATTACAACAATGGTCGACTTGACTTACCTGGCCGGATCCATGGTCTCTCCAACACACGCAGTACTTGCCGAGGCAGCAGTAGATGGTGACAACAACAGTGGTCGACTTGACTTACCTGGCCGTATCCATCGTCTCTCCAACACACGCGGTACTAGCCGAGGCAGCAATAGATGGTGATACCAACAATTGTCGAATTGACTTACCTGGCCGGATGCATCGTCTCTCCCACACCCGCGGTACTTACCGATGCAGCAGTAGATGGTGATACCAACAGTGGTCGACTTGACTTACCTGGCTGGATCCATCGTCTCTCCAACACACACGGTACATGCCTAGGCAGCAGTAGATGGTGATACCAACAATGGTCGACTTGACTTACCTGGCTGGATCCATCGTCTCTCCCACACCCGCGGTACTTGCCGAGGCAGCTGTAGATGGTGATACCAACAATTGCCGACTTGTCTTACCTGGCTGGATCCGTCGTCTCTCCCACACCCGCGGTACTTGCCGAGGCAGCAGTAGATGGTGATACCAAAAATGGTCGACTTGACTTACCCGGCTGGATCCATCGTCTCTCCCACACCCGCGGTACTTACCGAGGCAGCAGTATATGGTGATACCAACAATGGTCGACTTGACTTACCTGGCTGGATCCATCGTCTCTCCAACACACGCGGTACATGCCGAGGCAGCAGTAGATGGTGATACCAACAATGGTCGACTTGACTTACCTGGCTGGATCCATCGTCTCTCCCACACCCGCGGTACTTGCCAAGGCAGCAGTAAATGTTGATACCAACAATGGTTGACTTTACTTACCTGGCTGGATCCATCGTCACTCCAACACTCGCAGTACTTGCGGAGGCAGCAGCAGATGGTGATACCAACAATGGTCGACTTGATTTACCTGGCTGGATCCATCGTCTCTCCGACACCTGCGGTACTTGCCGAGGCAGCAGTAGATGGTGATACCAACAATTGCCGACTTCACTTACCTGGCTGGATCCGTCGTCTCTCCAACACCCGTGGTACTTGGCGAGGCAGCAGTAGATGGGTGATACCAAAAATGGTCGGCTTTGCTTACCTGGCCGGATCCATCGTCTCTCCAACACACGCAGTACTTGCCGAGGCAGCAGTAGATGGTGATACCAACAATGGTCGACTTTACTTACCTGGCTGGATCCATCGTCTCTCCGACACACGCGGTACCTGCCGAGGCAGCAATAGATGGTGATACCAACAATGATGGTTGACTTGACTTACCTGGCTGGATCCATCGTCTCTCCCACACCCGCGGTACTTGCCGAGGCAGCAGTAGATGGTGATACCAACAATTGCAGACTTGACTTACCTGGCTGGATCCGTCGTCTCTCCAACACCCGCGGTACTTGCCGAGGCAGCAGTAGATGGTGATACCAGCAATGGTCGACATGACTTACCTGGCCGCATCTATCGTCTCTCCCATACAGGCGGTACATGCCGAGGCAGCGGTAGATGGTGATACCAACAATGGTCGACTAGATTTAACTGGCTGGATCCATCGTCTCTCCCGGACACGCGTACTTGCCGAGGCAGCAGTATATGGTGATATCAACAATGGTCGACTTGACTTACCTGGCCGGATCCATCGTCTCTACCACACCCGCGGTACTTGGCGAGGCAGCAGTAGATGGTGATACCAACAATGGTCGGCTTTGCTTACCTGGCCGGATCCATCGTCTCTCCAAACACGCAGTACTTGCCGAGGCAGCAGTAGATGGTGATATCAACAATGGTCGACTTTACTTACCTGGCTGGATCCATCGTCTCTCCGACATACGCGGTACAGGCCAAGGCAGCTATATATGGTGATACCAACAATGATGGTTGACTTGACATACCTGGCCGGATCCATCGTCTCTCCCACATCCGCGGTACTTGCCGAGGCAGCATTAGATGGTGATACCAACAATGGTCGACTTTATTTACCTGGCTGGATCCATCGTCTCTCCGACACACGTGGTACCTGCCGAGGCAGCGAAAGATGGTGATACCAACAATGGTCGACTGGACTTACCTGGCCGCATCCATCGTCTCTCCCACACCCACGGTACTTGCTGAGGCAGCAGTAGATGGTGACACCAACAGTGGTCGACTTGACTTACCTGGCCGTATCCATCGTCTCTCCAACACACGCGGTACATGCGGAGGCAGCAATAGATGGTGATACCAACAATTGTCGACTTGACTTACCTGGCCGGATGCATCGTCTCTCCCACACCCGCGGTACTTACCGAGGCAGCAGTAGATGATGATACCAACAATGGTCGACTTGATTTACCTGGCTGGATCAATCGTCTCTCCAACGCACGCGGTACCTGCCTAGGCAGCAGTAGATGGTGATACCTACAATGGTCGACTTGACTTACCTGGCTGGACCCATCGTCTCTCCCACACCCGCGGTACTTGTTGAGGCAGCAGTAGATGGTGATACCAACAATTGCCGACTTGACTTACCTGGCTGGATCCGTCGTCTCTCCCACACCCGTGGTACTTACCGAGGCAGCAGTAGATGGTGATACCAACAATGGTCGACTTGACTTACCTGGCTGGATCCATCGTCTCTCCAACACACGCGGTACCTGCCTAGGCAGCAGTATATGGTGATACCAACAATGGTCGACTTGACTTACCTGGCTGGATCCATCGTCTCTCCCACACCCGCGGTACTTGTTGAGGCAGCAGTAGATGGTGATACCAACAATTGCCGACTTGACTTACCTGGCTGGATCCGTCGTCTCTCCCACACCCGTGGTACTTGCCGAGGCAGCAGTAAATGGTGATACCAACAATGGTTGACTTTACTTACCTGGCTGGATCCATCGTCACTCCAACACTCGCAGTACTTGCGGAGGCAGCAGCAGATGGTGATACCAACAATGGTCGACTTGATTTACCTGGCTGGATCCATCGTCTCTCCGACACCTGCGGTACTTGCCGAGGCAGCAGTAGATGGTGATACCAACAATTGCCGACTTCACTTACCTGGCTGGATCCGTCTTCTCTCCAACACCCGTGGTACTTGGCGAGGCAGCAGTAGATGGGTGATACCAAAAATGGTCGGCTTTGCTTACCTGGCCGGATCCATCGTCTCTCCAACACACGCAGTACTTGCCGAGGCAGCAGTAGATGGTGATACCAACAATGGTCGACTTTACTTACCTGGCTGGATCCATCGTCTCTCCGACACACGCGGTACCTGCCTAGGCAGCAGTATATGGTGATACCAACAATGGTCGACTTGACTTACCTGGCTGGATCCATCGTCTCTCCCACACCCGCGGTACTTGTTGAGGCAGCAGTAGATGGTGATACCAACAATTGCCGACTTGACTTACCTGGCTGGATCCGTCGTCTCTCCCACACCCGTGGTACTTGCCGAGGCAGCAGTAAATGGTGATACCAACAATGGTTGACTTTACTTACCTGGCTGGATCCATCGTCACTCCAACACTCGCAGTACTTGCGGAGGCAGCAGCAGATGGTGATACCAACAATGGTCGACTTGATTTACCTGGCTGGATCCATCGTCTCTCCGACACCTGCGGTACTTGCCGAGGCAGCAGTAGATGGTGATACCAACAATTGCCGACTTCACTTACCTGGCTGGATCCGTCGTCTCTCCAACACCCGTGGTACTTGGCGAGGCAGCAGTAGATGGGTGATACCAAAAATGGTCGGCTTTGCTTACCTGGCCGGATCCATCGTCTCTCCAACACACGCAGTACTTGCCGAGGCAGCAGTAGATGGTGATACCAACAATGGTCGACTTTACTTACCTGGCTGGATCCATCGTCTCTCCGACACACGCGGTACCTGCCGAGGCAGCAATATATGGTGATACCAACAATGATGGTTGACTTGTCTTACCTTGCCGGATCCATCGTCTCTCCCACATCCGCGGTACTTGCCGAGGCAGCATTATATGGTGATACCAACAATGTTCGACTTTATTTACCTGGCTGGATCCATCGTATCTCCGATACACGTGGTACCTGCCGAGGCAGCAAAAGATGGTGATACCAACAATGGTCGACTTGACTTACCTGGCCGTATCCATCGTCTCTCCCACACCCGCGGTACTTGCCGAGGCAGCAGTAGATGGTGATACCAACAATGGTCGACTTGACTTACCGGGCCGGATCCATCGTCTCTCCAACACACGCAGTACTTGCCGAGGCAGCAGTAGATGGTGACACCAACAGTGGTCGACTTGACTTACCTGGTCGTATCCATCGTCTCTCCAACACACGCGATACATGCCGAGGCAGCAATAGATGGTGATACCAACAATTTTCGACTGGACTTACCTGGCCGGATGCATCGTCTATCCCACACCCGCGGTACTTACCGAGGCAGCAGTATATGGTGATACCAACAATGGTCGACTTGACTTACCTGGCTGGATCCATCGTCTCTCCAACAATGATTACGGCGAGGGCTGAGCTCGTGATGGACGTCGGGGAACTTCTAGTCTCGTCAGCAGCACAGAGTCGCGTGTCGTCTCCACATATGTTATGTCCCAGACAGGATATGCTGCGGTTTACACACCATCGTATTTCGGCGCACTTTATCTCATCCGATGAGCAGTGGACATCTAAAGTAAATGTGAGGAATGATAACATTTCGGAGCAGTGTGTAAAACATGTCAGATTCCAAGATCATTCATTTGTTTTAGTATATATCGTATAATGATTTGATGGAGTGTCTGTATATTCATTTATAGCTCGCCCTGCTTTGCACACCAATCGATGGCCAGAATCGTACTCCATTTCACATGTTTCTAGCTTTAACTCCAATAAGTTACATATTACGAAATTACTAAACTATAAATATGTTACTACTGACATATTGGATTTTCTAAAGAAACTAAATGATGCGGTCGCTATTGCTCCACTGCATGTAATTCCGAAAAAAATCAATATGTGAACAACAACATATACGTATTGACAGGCCGGTTTTCGTCAGTGGCAGCTACAAGTAGCCATATGTGACCCACCATGACAAACTGAGTGTTATTGTCCGTGCATATCAGTAGTCGATTTCATCAAAATTGCAAAGTATACTTATCTAGCAAGGAGTAATCTAGGGATTTCTGCTAATACTGCTACTGTTAAGTAATACTACTACTGATATTACTACTATTACTCCACCTCCCCCCCACCCCACCCCCACCCCCCCCCCCCCGCACATCTATATTGTCAGAACTTTACTTTTCATCACACTTTCATAAACTATGTTCTGTTACACATTTTGTCATGATATTAAATTATTCTGTACCATGCATTTAAGGAGACAGTGTTTATAGGCGCTTGCGATTACTACTGAATCCTTTTCACAAATTGTACCGCATTGTCGTGATTGATATAGTTGTATATACGTTATTACATGTATCTGTGTCAAAATGTGAATACAATATTGTTTAAACTAAATGTAGACTGTTTAGTCTTTCTTTTGCAAAAGGGTCTCGCTTCTGTCCTTAGAAGTCTGCAATGGGGTTTAATGAATAATGTATTCACAATCTCCCACCTAGCTTAACGTTTGCCGCTGTATAGGCAACAGGTTGTACTATATCGCTACACCACGCTACACAGTAAAAATGTGCGAAATAGCATTTACACTTCGCACTTCGCTATATTGTTATTAAGACACAATACTACAGTATGACACAAACATAGTACCATAAACTTACCTAATAAAGTGTGTATTAGCAAAAGTCTTAGGTCACTCTTCACACATTAGAAAGTAAACAAAGTAACGCTTCAAACGCAAATTTGGAAAGGCTACTATGGCATAACTCTGAATTGAATTGAATTAACATTATCTGCTCTTCAATGCCAGAACTAAAAGTCAATTGAATCGTATTACCCCGTGTTATCCACGTGTATCCACCCGCTGCACGTATCTTCTATACCTCGGCCTCAACTGCAAAACCCTCCCGCTCAATGTCGGCATTCATGCCCGACAACTGCACCCCAATCTGCAGTCCGAATTGCTGTTGAATTGCCTGCCGAATGCCTTCCTTTGTTTAGCTAGCTGTCCAATATATCGACCAAATTATACTCGAATCCGCCACACCACGACGCAAACCAGCAGCAAAAAAATACGTGTCGCTCTAGTGTCGGTCAACACTTGAATGACAAGATTCCGCCAGTGGTCACACCTAGTGACCAGGCTTGGCGCGAAAAAGCGCACGACTGAACACGCGCAAGCGGGTTACCATCAATCAATATTCTTAACATTGTATAATGTTGTCCCGCCGACCGCCAGAGAAAATTTTTTTATTTCTAATTCACTACGGTCAAACGATATAAATTTTATTTAATTCCTATAAAGAACAGTTTGTGCCTACTGAGTGGGCTTGTACCTTTAAAGTCCCACAGAGAAGTCATTTTTAGTAATAAAATAAATATTTGACCAACGAAATAAAAAAGGCTCATTTCTAAATGTTGATAATACATGTACATCCATTTAGTATTATTGAATACAATATTGTTTTTGCATTGTTTATATATAATAACCGTAATATTTGGGCAGGTTTCGTGGAAAAAGACAGGATTGATAATACATGTAGCATTCGATTATGTCTGTGTGTGGGGGTTGGTGCGGTGGTGATGAGTATGCGGTCAAGCCAATCCGTTCCCTCAATTTAACAAATCGTTCCCTCGAATTAACAGTTCGTTACCACGATATAACAATTCGTTCCTTCAAATTGACAATTCGTTCCCACGAAATGACAATTCGTTCCCTCAAATTAACAATTCGTTCTCACGATATAACAATTTACACGATACACGAATTAACAATTCGTTCCAGTGGGAACGAATTGTTATTTCGTGGGAACGAATTGTTAAATTGGGGAAACGAATTGAATTGTTAAATTGAGGGAACTAATTGTTATTTCGTGGGAACAAATTAATTAAAAAAAGGAATTATACGTCCCTACGGGGCTCCGTAGAAGCCACACTTGCGACTGTGATTAGAGGATTATGTTAGTCTGTCTATCTCCTGTTCGGCTATCACACCCTCAAAACTTCATAAAGACATAATTATAATATACAGCGCATTACAATCATGATTTGTGTTTAAATTACGAATTGGCGAACAGTGTAGACCCTGATCAGACTGCGCGGACGCGCAGGATGATCTGCGTCTACACCACTGGTCGCGATTGCCATACATCCCATTCATGCAGTCACACCACGTTTATGTCTTCCTGTAAGGATAATAGATAATATTTATAGCCCTGTCCAGGCGCGGATACAGCAATAATTGCAGGGGGGTGTCTGTAATTACAATTCGGCATTGCTGACCTCCGCGAGCGCGAAATCGTAAAGTAGGGGGGTCTGGGGGTCCTCCCCCATGAAAGTTTTAGATGCCAAATCGCCGCAGATGCGATTTCCCGACACCTAGGCCACGAAAACAGTCATCCAACTATTCGAGTATTGTAGATTTTCGACTTTTTTTTTTTTGCCGGGAGCAGGGGAGGGGGGGTCCGGACCCCCTGGACCCCCCCCTCCCCAGGCTACAGCAATGTGTTATTCGATCAGGAGCTACACTGGTCACAAATCCCATAAGCCTCATTTCTCCGGTCACAGTGTAGATCCAGATCAGCATATGTATCCACACAACCTGATCAGGAACTGCACTGCTCGCTATTCCATCAACGAAACACCCGTCATGCTTCCAACAGTGAATATAGATGGTTATCATGCTACATGCGTCTGATCAGGAGCTACACTGGTCACAAATTCCATAAGCCCCATTTCTCCAGTCACAGCCACATATGAGACACGCCATACGATGTTGGACCTTCGGACTTCTGCGCAATTTCACTAAATACGTTTACGAAATCTACAAAAAAAATCATAAATAAAGTCAAAAGTTGACAAAATGTTCAGAGTACATGCGGAATATAATATACAATTATTGTCTGTTGAGGAGATGTACACGAGATTTACGGACCTGAGTAAAGTCATATTTGAATATGACGTTTCGAAGGTCCGTAAATCTCGTGTACACCGACTCAAAAGACAATTATTGGTTTAGTATATGAGCCATATTACAGAACGTATATGGTACAACAACGCACGATATGTCTCATGCTTTGGTTGCGTGATCAGTGACACAGCGCATACTGCTATACCTGAATATCAGTCTCGGACTCGTCCCGTTGCCCGAGAAGAGTCCGAGAGTGTTATTCGAAATGTGATATTCAGGTGCATATCACATTTCGAATATTATTCTCGCACTCGTCTCGCAACGAGACGAGTCCGAGATTGACATCCAGGTGAATATCATATATGGCCACAATCAAGTGACCCGAAATTGGACAATCCCTTTGGTTGAAATTGTCAGTCATGTAATAATACCGCATGTACTCTGAAAGTTTTGTCAACTTTTGACGCCATTTATGAAAAATAATGTAGATTTTGTAAACATATTTAATGAAATTACGCAGATGTCCGAATGTACAAAATAGCATGGCGTGTCTCATTTAGTGGCGAATCGTCCAGGTATACTCGGGCGGCTGTCTAACATTGGTCATTGTGGTCGGAAACTGGTTTTGTACGCGAGTGGATCGGGCCATATATAGCTGTATAGTGGAACCTCTCTAGACCGGACATCCTGTGGTGTTCCCAAGATGTCCTGTTTAGAGATGTTCCACTGTAAGTCAGGCATACTGTATTGAGCCCTCCAAGACATGTAAGTGATTTAACATACTTTATCCCGTCAACACAGTGCGTATGTGCCGTGAAACACGGCGCCGTGAAACATTTTTGATGTCCTGTCAATACGACCTAACCACTGCGTATGAATATGTGCGGTTGTCATAGTCGATTCTCCAATTTTGAGGGTGCGGCTGGGTGTATATTTTTGCATTTTAAAGCTATGTGTAGGTGTTGACGGAATAAATAGAATAGTAGGTTAGTTCCGTGAATAGGAAAAATAGCTGGCGCGGCAAGGAAACGGGATGTGCTCGGCAGAGCCTCGCCCATCCAGTTTCCTAAGCCTTGCCCAGATAGTTTTCCCATTCACGGCACTAACCAACTATTCTCTATGTAACTGAGACAGATGCCGGTGAATATTATGTTGGTGTTCAGTTTAAAACTGTTCGAATGTATATAGTACTTGCTACCCAGTGATTTACCGTGATTCTGTAGGATTTATTATCTTGGAGGAAATAGTGTTCCTCCTAGACGTTCAGGAGACATAATTGCACAAGGGAAGATGTACGTAAAGAAGTTTCACGTTGTACAATACCCATTATATAAATATCGATTTCGCACCTGAATGCCGTATTATATAAATCTCATGTTCAACATTGTCCATGTTAATGTATGCAAATTATACACATTAATTGTAAAGTTATGGTTTTAATGAGATGGCATTTATTGTGTAGTGTATATATCCAACCGACACATCCATGGACGTTTTTGAGAGCGCGTTTGTTACCTGTAATATTTTAGTAATTATCATGAGGCCCGTTTCACTAAACTTCGTACGACTAAAATGATCGTAAGTGCAAACTTAGGATCGTCTGGAAATTTCAATTGATGGCGTTACATTTATTGAGCAGAGGCTGGATATACAAGAAAACATTGTTAGTGTGAAAATTACAGTACATGTATATCCTAATTGTACACTTACGAACAGTTTAGTCGTCCGAAGTTTAGTGATACGGCCCTCGGATACGCAAGCTGCAGCAAGCTCTCAATAAGACCAAACACAGTATGTACATGTGGCTGCTGTGACTGGAATAATGCGGCTTATGGGATTTATGACCACTGTAGTTCCTGATCAAATAACACACTACGGTGGCCTCATAACCATCTACCTTGCGGGTTAGAAGCATGGTGATCCTCACTTGATGGAATGGCGAACAGTGCAGAGCATCGGGCCAGTTTCAGTAAACTTCGTACGACTAAAATGTTCGTAAGTACAAATTTAGGATCGTCTGGAAAATTCAATTGATGGATTTACATTTATTGAGCATAGGCTGCATATGCAGCCTACAGCCTATGCTCAATAAATGTAAATCCAATAATTGTTTACATGAAAACATTGTTAATGTCAAATATACAGACTATCATAATTTTGATCTTACGAACATTTTAGTCGTACGAAACGGCCCCCTGATCAGACTGTGCGAATGCACAGGCTGATCTGGAACTACACAAACCCCATAAGCTCCATTTATCCAGTCACAGCTACGTATTATCAAAGAGATCTGGCTCTGTGGCGGAAAATATACCCCACCTTAGGTTTGATTACACAACTATAATTACATTATAATTGCATTTCATTACACTGCATTACATAACACTTATGACTGAGTAGTCTTTCCAAATGTGCGTTTGAAACGTTCATTGTTTACATTCTACTTCGTGGAGTGTGACCTAAGAATGTTGCTAATGCACACTTTATTAGGTAAGTTTATGGTAATAGTTTTGTGTCATATTGTAGAATTATATCTCCATGACAATATAGCGAAGTACGACCATCAATGCCCTGCAGGCCTTTTCTAAATGCTATTACGCTCATTTTACTGCGTAGCGTGGTGTAGCGATATAGTGCAACCTGTTGCATATAAAGCGGAAAACGTGCAGCTAACCCCACCTTTGTGATAAATTGTAGGGTAATGCAAAAGCTAATGTGTAATAGTAAATATTGATAGTGAATTAAAGGTACATGCCCACTCAGTAGACACAAAATGTTCTCTATAGGAATTAAATGAGTGTATAATTGTGTCACTATTCCACCAGTTCTAAACATTACGAGTGCCCGCTATACATAATAATTTAGTATTATTTAGTTTACAGATAGTGACTCGCGGTGGTATCATATTAAATATATTAAATGCGTCACCTGAAACAAAAAGTATGAACATTGCATATCACAAAATAAAGAGTAATGTCCGTTTACATTTTAAGGAAACACGGTCATCGCCCCTGATATCAGTGTGGAAATTTACGTCTGATATAAACTATATAATAATGCGAATCAATACGTGGTTCAATGGTGAAGGAATGTTTATTTTGCCAGAAAATGTCTCGGATAATGTCTCTGATGAGTGGGCATGTACCTTTAAAATGGTCAGTGAAAACATAATGATAGTTGCATACGGTTTAGATTCAATATCTAAGTTAGTCATTTAATATACGCAAATACCGGTATTGACGAAACATCAAAATAGGTAAAATAATCCAATGGGTTTGCCAAGTTTTGCGATCGTGCCCCAGTTCAGACCAGTTTCTTTACATTTAGGCCATGCCATATCTTTTCTATGTTAAGCGCCCAGCCAGTTGACAAAAAACCTACTTACGTATCAGGTAAAAACAAACAAAGCATTGAAAAAATTAATGTTAAAAACTTTCTCAACGGTCTACAAAGGGTTGAGGAAGTTTTAGCATAAATTTAAATTTCCGCCAGCAAACATTAGAATAAAATATGAAGAAAATACTCTAATTAAACTTATTATGTGTAAATTCATGAACAGATATAAAACGCGCCAAGTTCCCAATCAGTTTTCATATTACTTCACCAGTAAATAGCGTCAAATAGCACACATAGTTTGTTTGTTTTTTCACAAAACACCCCACTCTCAAAACCTACCCGCACGCGGACGCTTAACAGAATATAATATAATAGAATAGAATGTTTATTGACTTAAACACATACAAGTTTCTCGTCATATAAACAATTACATGTGCATACAAAATAGTAGATAGTATTCCAAGAGTGAACACATTTACATTAGAGAATGGCTGATTTGCTGTACTCGAATGCTTCTTTTAAATATTTACGCAAAATTACGACTGTCCTTTTATGATATGTAGCTAATAGCGACGTAAACTTGAATACGCTTGGTCTCAACCTGTAGAATGAAACAATATACTTCGATATAATGTGTGTGAGAAAGGGACATATGATAATAAAATGATAGGCGTCTTCGATGTCTCCTGAATCGCACATAGTGCATACTCTTTGATTAGGCTCTATACGATTCCTACCATATCTCCCTGTCTCTATCCGCAGCCCATGTCAGCCCAAACGTATTCGCGTTAGGTACTTCCTTAGCTCATGATTGTACACAATACTTAAATAGTTCTCAAATTCAAAATTCACTTTCATATGTTTGTAGAACGTCATTACGTTATTGGCCTCAACATCTTCTCTCCACTTTTGTATGAAACAGTATTGTATACGTTGTTTGAATACGCATACAAACGCACTATGGTCAATTGTTCGTTGATTTAACCAAGCATCTCCAAACCCGAATCTATATAACAATTATTTTAACCTTGATACCCAATTTGTTTTACCATCATCAGCTTCCCTCATAGCAGCAATATACAAGTTGTGTAAGATACAATTGTCCGTACTGATCAGCTTGCCCCCATATGTTACAATTCGTATGTATCTATGTATATACAATGGGTAACGTGCCAGTTCCCCATAAATGCCTGCGTTGCTAGTTGACGTGTTGACACGTAGGACAGACTTGCAGAATTTGAGCTGAATTCGTTCAAGCTCTTTTGATTTATTAAAACTCCAAACTTCACAAAGGCGTCAAATAGCTGGCCCAGGCATTTCGGAAGAATCTTGTGTTTTCGAACATTCATCAGTAACACATTCATAGCCTTCAGACCTTTTCCACGCAGTGCCTGGTTGTTCAATACAAATGATCCAGTGTAATTAAATACCACTCCTAAGTAACTGAAATCATTCACAACTTCAATGCCCCGACCATTATATGTCCACACTTCATTAACCCTAGTAGGGCCTCTTTTTCCAAATATCATTATCTTTGATTTGTTAGAATTTACTTCATAGTCATTTAACAAATTTATGCCCTATTGTAAGTCATCAGGCGATTTACCAAGTATGACCATGTCATCTGCGAACAGTAGTAATATCAAAGACAATTCGTTAATCTCTAATGCAACGGTACAGCTTGTATGGCATCAGATAAATAGCGTATTGTTATATACCTGTGAGTGTGTTGAATTTGTAGGGAACTTGTACATTATTTTAACAAATTGTTCTAATTAGAACATCAGGTAATCACGATAGTTTACCAGTGACTACATACGTCCGTGTATATGCTAGTCTGTGAACATTGGTTGAACTTGAGCTTAGTTCGGCCTAATCCGGGAATATGATCGACAAAGGTATGTAAATGTTTGGTGTACATAACGTTTGGTATTTCCTCCTCATGATAACGAGACAAAACAATATTCACCTTGCTATATAATAGGTATGTGGCAGTATAGTTATGTCCTCGGCGGTGCCCTATATGTCTGCCCTATATGTCTGTCCGTCCGTATGTCTGTCTGTCTGTATGTCTGTCTGTCTGTCTGTCTGTCTGTCTGTCTGTCTGTCTGTCTGTCTGTCAGTCTGTCTGTCTGTCTGTCTGTCTGTCTGTCTGTCTGTCTGTCTGTCTGTCTGTCTGTCTGTCTGTCTGTCTGTCTGTCTGTCTGTCTGTCTGTCTGTCTGTCTGTCTGTCTGTCTGTCTGTCTGTCTGTCTGTCTGTCTGTCTGTCTGTCTGTCTGTCTGTCTGTCTGTCTGTCTGTCTGTGTCTGTCTGTCTGTCTGTCGTCTGTCTGTGTCTGTCTGTCGTATGTCTGTCTGTCTGTCTGTCTGTCTGTCTGTATGTATGTCTGTCTGTCTGTCGTCTGTCTGTCTGTCTGTCTGTCTGTATGTTGTCTGTCTGTCTGTCTGTTGTCTGTCTGTCTGTCTGTCTGTCTGTCTGTCTGTCTGTGTCTGTCTGTCTGTCTGTCTGTCTGTCTGTCTGTCTGTCTGTCTGTCTGTCTGTCTGTCTGTCTGTCTGTCTGTCTGTCTGTCTGTCTGTCTGTCTGTCTCTGTCTGTCTGTCTGTCTGTCTTGTCTGTCTGTCTGTCTCTCTGTCTGTCTGTCTGTCTGTCTGTCTGTCTGTATGTCTGTCTGTCTGTCTGTCTGTCTGTCTGTCTGTCTGTCTGTCTGTCTGTCTGTCTGTCTGTCTGTCTGTCTGTCTGTCTGTCTGTCTGTCTGTCTGTCTGTCTGTCTGTCTGTCTGTCCGTCCGTTTACTTGTTGGATGTTTCTGTAAGAGTTTCTCAAATCACCTATAGCCCAGTCAGCAGTACTATGTCGGTCCGACGTTGGCTGTAAGTCGTACAGCGTCAGCGTATGCCGATGTAGGCACGACGTCGTGCCGTTGTCAGTTGGATTTTATTTATGTTGAAAAACAGTAAAAGAAAACAAATAGATATATTGAACAATTGTATAGCCTAGGCGTACAGATAAAACTATATATTGGAAATTCAATTTTTGTTTTCTATTTTCCATATTTTGTCTATCACGAGCGATGATGCAGGGCCGATGTTGGGCCGATGAGCTTTAGCCTTGTCCGAACTTCGACGAAGGGAGTTAACTCTGGAAGCAACAATGCAAATCGCGTCTACCAAAGTCAATCATGTATCTCTAAAATATAAATTATGCATAAAATAATAACAAAACATCCGGTGATGTTTTATAAATATGATGCACTATTGTGCACTTGTTTTGTTTAATTTTACAATATTTACGGAAGAAAATATTTACTGCGAGCCTTCCTTTACCGGTACCATGTTTTTGCTAGTGATTTTTTTTTAAAATTGTACATGTTTTAAAATATGAATGTGATGTTTATTTGGACAAATATATATATATGGTTTCATGTTATTGTATATAAGAAAATCGATATTGTGCTGTAACCTGGTTAAAGGCTGTTTGAAAATATGTGTCATGTGTTTTCGTGTTTCAGTTTGTATATTTTCATTTTACAGGCTGTAAACTGATAAAGGCCGTTTAAAAAATGGTGTTCAATTTGTGAAGCTTTTTATTTCACTGTCAATTATTGTAGCAATACGGATCTGTTTAGTGTGTATGCATCTTATTTAAAATTGTATTTGTAATCATACATTTCCAATTGGGAAGTGCCTTGTATTGGACATGTAGGCAGCAAATAACATGACAGTTCCGCCCCATACTCTTTCTAAGGTACACATATGCATTGTGTTATACATTATAATTATACATTCCTTAATTTGCTTTAACTTTACTGACATACAAAGGGCTACAATCTAAGTCACCCCAAAAATCACCTAACACTCAACTGTGTTACATTACACATAATGGAACCAGATCCTAAGTATATGTATACCGTGTGATATGTCTCTATTTTACACGCGATTATGTATGAAACGTTGGTAAATGACCTAAATACATCGTCAATTTTTGACTCGTATAAATGTTCACATTCATAACTTTAAACATGTATAAAATACTTTAGAACATACGTATTTACATATTTTATTTTCAATTTTGTTTAATACGTATTTTGAAACCATATGCAGTATGTGGCACATGGTGGAATTCACTGATTGTCATGAAGTGGCTGTTGTGCCAGATAACTGGCTAGATGGTAATAAATGTGCTGTGTTGCCACCGTACAAGAACAGTGGGCGGATTACCAAGGCTGTTAAGTAGAAAGAACATCCAGGAACAAATTGCAACAAATTGAGCTGCATACCCAATTCGGGAAATGTACCATAATGGTAAGTTAGGCCAGATAAAGTTAATTGTCACATTTTCATGCCCTGATGAGTCCCTCCTAAAAAATATTAAAGAAATTATTTTATATTTGAGAAAAATAAATGAATTATTTTGCCCTAAGACAGTAGTTGAGGGGGCATTTAACAAAAACACTTGCCGTTCAGGTGGGCATCCCATCTGTGTTCTGTGAACACATTTACTAGTCCATACTAATTTTTAACAAATTAAAGCTATATGATTCAACTTGAAGTCTAAAATTAAATAAGTACCTAATTACACATATGCCACCGGGTTTAAATATTATAAGTCGCTGATATACATGCTAAGTATTGTTATTATGGGAGTGACGCATCATTCCCGGTTGTCTTCCAAAACAACAATGTGTTAATTGAAATTCTCGATATAGAAGTACATTTCATATATTTACAAGGTTTTTCTCCTACATAGGTCAGCTACCATATGAGCCAACATAATACTTCCAAGTTTTAACTGCGAAACAACTAAATCTTGTTGTTTTTTTGTGCTGCCATGGTCCTGACAAATTCAGGGGCCGTGGTGCACATTTGTTTTGCACTTTTCCTTCTTTATCAAAAAATATCAAGTTGGGAGTGCTTTAGCATCGTCTCGCTGAGACGATTCTAAAGAACTCCAAACTTGCCATTTTTGGTGCAGAAATAAGGAAAATACCTGAAAAAGTTGGTCGAATTACGCACCTTAACATGACAGGAATTTTTGAAAAAATAATATAAAATTAAAAAATGTGTTTTCAACATGGCCCTGTGTAAAGTGGTTTAATTGAAGGTATATGATGATACTAGGACCACTGGATTGTTTCTATTTTCACTGATATCGGTACATGGATATCAGATTTTCTAACTTGTTGAACGCATCAAGATAGGAAATTCGATATTTATGTACCTATATGGGAGAAAGTAGAAACTACCCAGCGGCTCTAGTATAGTGATATATCTTCAATGAAACCAATTTACACAGGATCATGATGAAAACACAATTTTAATGTTTATATTATTTTTTCAAAATGTCCTGTCATGCCCCTTTAACTGCAGTTCTGGTATTGTTACATCCCTAATTATTAAGACGAGGGGATTGGCTTAGTGATAATGATAAATTGTATTCCTCCAGGTATTACGTGTGTACATACTGGTTCTAAACGGTGACCTTAAACACATTCAATGTAATGGTCGGTCAATATTATGTTACATTTTTTATTTAAATCTCCCGATGTTTATTCTCCGGGATCGAGCGATGAAGATATTCCAGGGGCACGTTCATTACCACTACCACCGCTGGGGACGCTCTTAACTTGTCCGATGCCATCCACTTCACCAATGACCATGTCTCAGCCAGTGACACAGCCACAGACTACTCACATACCGCGGGCGGTGACACTCTCAACTTGTACGATGCCATCCACTTCAGTAGTAGTAGTAGAGAGTCAAAATGATACAAGTTTATATGGAAGCCACCCACTACGCGCGGCGACTCCCACAGGAAACTTGTATCATTGTTGACTCTCATATACTACTTGGATGTTCCCCCACTGTTATCACGGTTTGGATGAGAAGAGTGGGAATTATTTTTCATCAACCGCGAGACCACATACTTCCTCGATCGGTCGGATAGGAACGCCGTTGTCATGCTTGTTTACCATAGCGATCTCATTTGTAAGGAGAGAAGTTAAAAGTTGTAGGTCCAGCTCGCAAGCCACGTCTCCAAAGAGTAGTCCATATAGGCATTGCGGGGTAGGGACCAGATCCGTGTCACTGCTATGTCCACCATGCGGTGGCACTCGCGCTACTCATCGAATGGTTAACAAGGAATTACGTGCTCGCATGTAGTATCGTTTAGTAATAATTCAAATCAGAAAGTCAGTTATAAAGATAGAACCGATCTGAAGTATAGTTTTTGATTAGTCCCGTAAGACTATTTTGCCGAGGTTATTTGTCGGGCATTGTCACCGCTCGTTATATCGGCATTCGGTCGATTTATGGAACAGTTCAACGGCGGTCGGATAGGAATGCTCCTTAGTACACACACAACCACCAGGACAGTTATGAAACATAAACCTGGAGATAAACATTACCTGTTCATAAACCGCCGGTGTATTTGTTTTGTGTATTGGTTTAACCATATGCACAAAGTATCGAGGCGATATATATATGAGAGAGGTGACTACGGCACACGGTAACACGATTACTTCCCGGTACGGACAGTTTGCGGTTATCGATAAGTATGGTGGCCGGTGGGTGACATAATCACGGTGATGTAACGGGGGCCGTCGGAACAGCTGGACTGTATGGTAGAGGAATCTCCTGCTGCCTCAAACACGCGAATAAGCATATCACGTCCCGAGGCGAGCAAGGAGATTTGTTCTCTCGTCGGCCCTCCCCTCCGTGAAGAGTTTGTTTACGTCTTCGTCTGTGAGAGGTTCAACTTTGTTGAGGGCGCGCGCCTTACTCCGAATAGTATTTTTTAAATCCTGATATCTAGACATCTCCTCCACAACCAATTCAAATTCAGCATCTGACATATTGTTATCGGCTAAAGCTTTAGACACGATAACGTCGATGCTGTTTTTCTTAGACCTCGCGAGAACCGCTATTCGATCGTGCTTTCTGCTCTTAGTTTCTAGTTTTCTACCCATTAATCTGGCAGTCATACAAGAGCAGCCCAGCCACAGTGGCTACCCCGCTCAAAGCTCCAGCGACAGGCAAAGCCACGACTGTGGACAACAAGGCCACCCTTCCAGCCACACCCATTATAGAAACGTACGATAGCAAGGTGCTCACCGCCTCTTGTTTTATAATCTGCTGTATATCGACGATATTTTTCAACCTGAAGTTTTACGGGGTCAAACTCCTATCCCCCAATTTCAATGCTCGATTGGGTGTTGAAACAGGATCGGTAGGTTTTGGTTGTAGGTTCAACGGTATTAAATGTTCACTCATCATCAATCAAGTTCAATTAACAATGTTACAACAGTGGAAGAACTCGCTGGGTCAGCGATTTCCGTAACAGAGACTTCCTCAAGGTCTTTATGAGCGTCTTCACGAGCTCGATTTAGTTTATCGGAAACTTCCATAAGCTCTGTATGGGCCTCTTCCCGAAATTCGGTTATTTTCCCGCCTAGTTCAGTAAGTGCTGCATGATCCTCTTCCCCAACTTGCATTATTTTCCCGCCGAGATCCTTAAGTCCTGTATGTGCCTCTTCGCGAACTTGTGCAGTCGCAGTCAGGACGTCTACTCTAAGCTGTGCTATACTCCTGTGAATCTCGTTCGCGGCCGTCGACATAGCTCTATTGATCAGTGATATGGTTTATCCGGTAGTTAAACAATCACCTGTGGGGTTGGCTCCGGAGTCACCGTCTGGAACATCATTGTTACTCGGATTCTTTGAATTCATATTCGAAATTGTCAATAAATTGGAAGAACTACCTGGTCCGTATATACTCATAATGTTGGTTGTTATAAATTCTATTACGAACATGAGTTTAATTCTTTGAATTAATTTGAAATTTCTAGGACGACCGAAATCGGGTAATAGTTCTCGCTTGATCATCAAGAATAGAGACCGTAAATTCGTGGATATGTCCCGATTCCAAAACTTTCATCTCGGGGCGTGGGAAGTCTAAGGTCACAGTCTCCCCAAAGAAACAATCACTGGCTTGCACGGTTTTCAGTAATGTGCTGGGAGATCCGTTTAACGTGGTGTACGATGTGTTCACCCGATCCAGGTGCACCCTGAGAGTTTTTGTAAAGGCAAATTCCACCGGAACGTCACCGATGTGCTCACCAGAGACAAACAATCCTTCATTTGCGGAGTATGTCTTTCTAAAACCGAGTCGAGTACCCAACGCCGGGGCGATCCTTATCCCGCTGTCTGGGACGATGGTCATTGTTGTGAGCCCGGTAGCCTTCGAGATTGTGAGGTTGACTCTACCGTCAAGCTCTGAGGTGAAAAAATCTTTGAGCTGTCTAAAACTCCACAGTCCGGGAGGCAGCTTTACAGCTTTATAGCTTTTCCGCAGCAGTTGTCGATTGACTTCTGAAGTTCACAACTCTCTTTTTGAACATTAGTGATAGTAGCAAACATAATAATATCTTTCAATGGATACCAAGGCATTTAGCTTCAATACAAATGCAAAGTACGCGGCTGGGGGAGTCTATGACACTAAGGCTGGCGCTCCCCGGCTGGTGCACCCCACTATCCAAGTTAGCGGCGGAAAAGGCTTTCAAACCAACGTTCCCGACATCTTTGAACAATATAGGCTTCCCAAGGTTACTATCATGGAGGCCGTGAACGGGTGGAAAGCAACACCGATGCAGATTTGGCAGAATCAGCTCAACTTCGCCGTATGGTGCGCAACTGCCGGATGTGGGGTTTCCTCTCAGGACCATCTGGCCGCGGAGGATCCCTTCTTGAGGGCCGTTTACAACTTTCACGCGTATTACACTATTAGGAGGATTCTCAAAGAACAGATAATCTCTCTGCCGCAGGACGCCGGCTGGAATCCCATTTCCAGCGCATACGACCGTAGGGCGTTCGAAAGACTGTGTAACGAATTTGGGGTACCAAAAGACGCGGACTGGCGCCAGAAAACATTTCCTACCAGCACTGGCCTCGGGGACGTTCTCATTCGGGGCCAGGCCGGGAATTGGACGTAGACTGATTTTAGACACGATCACTCCGGCGACCACATCGTCAGTCGGAACACCGGGAATTTTGACCCCGCGACGATGACCTTCGGGCCGGAAGTGTCTGGAGGTCGGCACTGTGGCGTCTCATCCTGCAATTGGTTACCTCCGAAACGAGCTCACGTCGATTACATACAGCAGGCTGCTGAGGTCCATGACATTTATGTTAGATAATGGTCTGGGGTTCACGCAGGCCGGGGTTATTCGCCTCAACGACTCCATTCGCACATACGTCTGGGCCATCCTCGGCGCACAGGCGCAAGCGCGCAGTTCTATAATAGGAACCGGGACGGCGTTTGACGCGCAAAAACAGTTATTCGCCAATGTCGAGGACGCCATCTCCGGTGGACCTCCCCTGATGCGATCCAGCGGTATCAAGACGTTTTTCAGAATGCCCACACCCCATTAGATTATATCTTTGTAATAGGTCTTTATATGGCGCCGAGCAACATGATACTACGAAACAACCCGGTTGACGGTTACAATAATCAGATCGTCAGCGCCACCGCCAAACAAAAGATCGGCCACAACGGGAACGTGAACGTGGGTATCATCAAGCTCCCCCCAACATGGTCGGGAGCGGAGTTGTACGTGGAACCTATTTCATAAAACCGCAAGCACCCACCCCAGTACAAAGCACACCATCAATTTCCACAAGTTCCTGAGTAACTAGTGTTTCATCAAGTTCCACCAGTTCCTTATGAACTAGTGTCTCATCAAGTTCCAAAGACACTAGTGACACAACCCACGAGGAGGAGAAATTAGGACTCGTCGTCGCCCTCGTGGCGATCGGACTATTCGCGCTTTGGTTTTAGGAACTCTCGGGCGGCTAAAAGTAGGTGACCGGCGATCACCACGATTAAAGCCCAAGCATTCTCGGTGAGCCATCAAGCCGTTTTTGATAATATATATAACAAGTAGGAGACGAAACCCCCGATCAGTCCAGGCAGCGCGGCAGCCGCCTTTTTGGCTAATTTAGCCAGGAGACTGGCGAGGGCTTTTATATGGGTTTTTTTCCACTCCTTGGCTCCGCCGGATGGCGCAGGTGCTGCCGCGGGTGCAGCCGCCGCGTCACCGCCAGTGATAGATATAACTATGGTCGATATAGTCATGCCGAGAGCTGTGAGGATGTTTACTATTGTGACGACCTGCTCTCTGAACAGAGTGCGAAGACGCTCACCGAGTGTCGTCTCCTCGTGCAGAACCCTCGAGATTGTTTCACGGATCCGACTTATTTGGGTGCGGAGAGCCTCACTGCAAGCCGATGCAGCCTCCAAACGAGCTTCTATTTCATCCCGCAACGACCGCAGTCGTTCGGTTATCCGCTCGGTAGATTCTCTATCGCCACGGGCTTCCCCAAGTTTTCTTTCTTCTAGCGCGATATGTTCATCCAGCGCCGTGAGCTTGGAGAGGTTATGGACCAATTCGCCACGGACTGTTTGCATAGCCTTATCGAGTCCCCGGAGTTCGCGAAGAGGTAACGGTGGCTCATCCATCGTGCTGAGTATTCCATCTATCTCACTTTCGCTGAGCTCCATTGTGCGAATAGCGTCGGTGGCTACTCGAGGGACCTCGCTGAGCTCGACAGTTTCTATCGCGGCGGCCGTCTTCGCCATCGTTTCGTCGGTAGACTGTAGGGTCTCTACAGCGCGGGCGGGCATAATTGTCTTACCCCTCTTCCAATCTACTACTCATAGTTCACTCCTTACGATTTGGCCACCGCCCGGGTTTCCGGCAATGGTGCTCAGCGCTAGGGGTTTTCCGGTCCTCATGTTGACTATTGGGATATTTGATGCTTGTAGTCTCAACCTACCGTACTTATTCAATTCGAATTTGGAGTTGTCGCATCCGACAGACGGGACCATACCTTTTTCTGCCAAACTGTTGTAGTAGTCGTCTACAGTTGACTTGACTAATTCCTGGCTTAGACTAATGATATTGGTAGCGCCACCTATTTCCTCGCCGGCTGGAGTATCTATGAAGGGCGTTTTCGTTATCGTTATCATCATCGATGTCATCATCATCGAATGCGTCATCATCATCGAGGTAATCGTCTCGGCCGAATTCGTCCATGCCAATATCGTAACAAGCCATCTTTAACGATGTATTAAAGGAACAACCATACGGGTTTAATAGAGTTACTAAATATGTCTTCGAGTCAATACGGCCTCAAACTCAATCAATACCGCAGACTGCGGGAGTCGCCGCGCGTAGTGGGTGGTTTCCATAGAAACTTGTATCGTTTTGACTCTCTACTACTACAACTTCACCAATGAACATGTCACAGCTGTCACAGCCAGTGACACAGCCACAGAGTGAGACTACTCCCATACCGCGGGCGGTGACACTCTCAACTTGTCAAACGTGAATGAAGGCCATCAGCAAACTGACAGTGACTAATAAGAACTGTTATGTGTATACAAGTTTCATAATAATGAATTTAAGGTAGTTTTGCCCTTCTTGTAGCCCCATGTAAAGTCTATGGGAATCCATAAAAAACCCTACTAATAAAACAATAGCAACTTACATAAATAAACCATATGAATGTGATCTGTAAGTCTTTATGCAGATACTGCTACAAATAAAACTGCACACACGCCTGTAATATGCAAATTATATACCAATTTCGATGTAGCACATGTATATTTACGTCTTTACACAGGTGTGTAGAAGCCAAATTATACATGTAAACACCAACATATGCTTATTATTTTCTAAATACTTGAAGGCAGTATCATAAAGACTCATTGAACACATACATATGGTTTATTGATGTCAGTAGCTATTGGTTTACAAGTAGGGTTTTTTAACAGATTTTCATACACGTTACATGGAGCCACAAGTCCAACAACCTTAAAGGGCCATACCAGATTATTTTGACAAAAAGATAATATAAAAACATGAAATGGTTCTTCTTGCACAAGATACAAAATCCGATATTTATATACCGATATCGGTGATATATCTTCAATTAAACCATTTTACACAGATCCATGATGAAACATTTTTTTTTTATATATTCATTTTTTCGAAAACCGTGATCAAAATGACGTCCGTCCGAAATCTGCGTTAAAGTTTTTAAATACCTTATATCTCTGCAGTCCTAAGTCACATTGACTTGAAACTTCATATGCTTATTAGTCATCATCCATATATTCATGATGTATCCTACTCATGCGGCCCCTGTGCCCTAGGTCAAGGTCAAATGACTTAGTTTGCATTAAATAATTGTCAAAATTTGCGTTAATGTTTTCAGATACCTACTATCTCTGTAGCAGTAAGCCATATTTGCTTAACTCTTTGTATGCTTATTAGTCCTCATCTATATATTCATTCTCTGCCCCATGCATGCAGCCACTGTGCCCAAGGTATGTACGCACGTGCGTCCTGTTAAAGTTTTTGGTTACAGTTGTTCGGTAGTCCGGTAGTTTTTTGGTATACTATCAAAGCTCATTTAGTACTATCAAATGCCTTGACGGGTTCGACATGCGGGCAGCGGCCATCTCGTCGTTCAATAGCGACAACAAGTTTAGCTTGGAGGTTTGCTTAGTGATATTATGACGTCTGTTTGTTTCTGTGATGCTTCATCTGTGCATCACTGCTATATAATTACATAAAAACATGCAGAGCTCCAGTTATGGTGCGTATTTTGATCTGATTTAGGGGTACTTTTGTTTCATTGAAAGGATTCTAAAGAACTCCCAACTTGCCGTTTTTGGTGAAGAAATAAGAAAAACACCCGGAAAATGTTGTCAAATTACGCACCTTAACTGGAGCTCTGAATACATGTGCAATGTGCCTGATTTATATTGATAAGAATTATAACATTTAAAAAAAAAATTAACAACAATTTCACAAAGAAGCGTCAAAGTTTGCATTTATGTTGAATATCAACTGTATTAATAGTGTGCCAAAGTTAACTTGAATGCCATTGTATTACAAATCTAGTTGGAATATATTGTCCTATCATTTAGTTTTGCAGAATTTGTTGTTTATTATCTCTGTGAATTTCGTGGGTGGTTGGTCGGGCGAACGCGACGGCGTAAATTAATTGTAATGACCCTTCCTTATATAATTACGATTTGCCTGGTTTGGCCCTCAGGTACGTCTATATATTTGGCTCTTTGTTACCTGGGAGTTTAATTCGGTTATTGCCCATTATAAAAGTATTAAAATTAGTGCTGATCCTTCTGCTCTTGGGGGCCAAGTGACTTTGATATGGTGACGACCTAGGATCAGATCAGGATTATTCTGATTTCAGGGCTGAATATGTAGTGTTATTTTGTAAATATTCAGTTCTGATTTCGGAACAATGGAGTTGCTAAATTCGCAAAGCATGGCATAATGTTTATTTTTTTAGCTGTGCTGCTTTATTATGCCGTCAGACCGACTTTGGCCCGACGTCTGACCGATGTGTGAGCCGACATAGGGCCTATGAGTTTTACTGCTTGTTCCCCGCTGTAAAGTATGCTGTTCGGCCGATGTTGGGCCTATGTGTCAGCCGACAGAGGGCCGATGAGTTTTACTGCTTGTAAGCCGCTGTAAAGTACGCTGTCGGGCCGACATTAGCCCGACGTCAGGCCGATGTCTAAGCCGACATAGGGCCGCTGTCGCCAGGCTTTGCAAGGTCGACAGAGGCCCGATATAATTGTATGATGTAAGGCCGATGCTGTAAGCGACACAGGCCAGACATCAGTCCGATGTGGTATTGCTGGCTGGGAGGGGCCCTAATGCGTCGACAGACCACATTTTCTAGTTGTGTCTATGTTCATATCGCATTATTATGTGCATTTGATTACCTTTGACCCATTTATTGAAGCATTTGGTTGATTCATTTGGAAGTATAACAACCAGTTTGTTCCCCTTATGTGAGTATTACGAGTATTCGAAATCCTATTTTAGGGGAAGGGGCCAAGTGACTTTGGTGTGGTATGTACCTGGCACCAGGTCAGGTTATTCTAATTTCAGGGCTAAATATATTTGTTCTCGATGTAAATATTCCGTTCTGATTTTGGGACCCCCCCCCCCCAATGCAGCAGGTTCAAACGGGATCGAACACGTTTGCTCGGCCTTACATGACCATAGCTGTTGATAGGCCGTTAAACACCAATAAACAAACCAACAAACAAACTTAGTTGTTTACGTATTTGTATCGGATGGGCATAAGGGCAAAAGATATGTGGGATATGTGTGGCATAATATACACTGGTTGTATGTATTCGTTGCATTCATTCTAAATCTCTCTGATATGTTAGGCCAGAAAAAAGTACTTTGGTTCTCATATATCGCTGCGTCAGAAAGAAATCCCTGCGCGTCGAACATATCATCGTCATGAAGAAAACAATCGTACTGTAAATTCGCCTCTGTGATGATCAATAAAAAACACTACCATGCAAATATATGTTAAATCCTATCATGACGAAAACTGGTGATTTTCACGTCTAAAGAGGTTGTAGCAACTTTATAGAACATATAAGATATGGCGACTTGAACAAAGTAAGAAAAGAACATCTCGAACAAAGAAAATACATTTAAAAACTCCGCCCTCCCGCGTCACATTCCAGAAACCCTGTGTTTGAAAAGTAATTTGTATGGCCTTATATAATGATTATTTACTGTGCATTTATTTGGGAGACTGTACGCCTGGTCCTAGAGTGCAACTCAGTGCCTGTTGAAGATTGATACTATTGCTCTGTGATTGCTAACCCAAAAGTTCTGGCTGTCACGCAGGACGACATATACTTTATTCGACTTACACGATTGCTTGTTTTATATGGGCTTAGACGGCTACACCTTGGTTACCTGTAGCCGTTCACCAACATTGCAAAGTATACTTTTCTAGCAAAGTATACTTTGAGGGAGCAATCATTTATTTTTCCTGAAATGCATTACTTCATATAAAACTAACAACTGCATATATTTGATGATTACAAGTATGCAGAATTATTATACTGAATGTATTACATTATCACAGCCAAAATGGCTGTGATAATGTAATAAATTCCGTATAATAAAAATTAATAAATTTATCATAAAATTGAAAATTGAAAATTGAAAATTGAAAATTTCTCCCTGAAAGTATACTTTGCTTGAAAAGTATACTTTGCAGGCCCGTACGCAGGATTTTCTATTGGGGGGGTGCGTCAAGGGCGAGCCCCGCGTAGTGGAGCGAGTACGCTAGGGGGGTCCGGGCGCATGCTCCACCTGACATTTGTTAAACCTAGACGGCCTGAAATGCACTCTCCTGCATTTTAAGTCATTTAAATTCGGATTTCAACGGTGGTAAATTTTCTTGCAAATTACCTGTATATTAATGCATTTCAAGATTTGATCAGATTACTGTTTGAAAAATAGCGGACCTCGACGAATTTAGGGGGGTGCGTACACACCCGTCGCACCCCCTGCGTACGGGCCTGCTTTGCAATGTTGGTGAAATAGGCTATTGGGCTCTTTATCCCTTGAATATGAGACGCGCAATGCGATTTTGTACCTACGGACATCTGCGATATTTCATGAAATATATTTACCAAAAAATGGGATATTTTCCGTAAATGATTTCCAGTAGTTGACAAAAATTTCAGAGTAGATGAGGAATTCCGCATGTACTCTAAACGTTTTGTCAACTTTTGACGCCATTTACGGAATATATTTTATAAATATATATTTTATATATTTTTAAAACGTATTTCATGAAATTACGCAGATGTCCGAAGGTATAAAATCGCATGGTGTGTCTCATATACGATTTCTCTTTTAGACCTTTTACGGGAACGTGCGCTGATATTCATCTTCGTCTTGAGTCTATGTCATCTGGGGTTCTGTGTGGTGTTGTTCGTACTGGGCGGAGTGGGGGATAGTCTATACGGCGATACCAGCGGGGTGAAATACTACGCCGGCGCATACTATGCGGCCACGTTGGTAAGCGAGTAGCTGGCTAGTTAGTCAACAGTCAATGCTTTTTTAAGTTGGGGTCCCATCTAGTAGATATACCATATTATTTATAGGAATTTAATAAGTGTATAATTGTGTAACTAGTCCACCAGTTTTAAACATTACGAGTGCCCGCTATACATATATATATAATAATTTAGTAATCATTATTTTACTGATAGTGACTCGCTGTGGCATCAGGCTATTTGATATGCAAATGAGGTAGGACATTTTTAAATTACTTATACAAATTAAATGCGTCACCTGAAAACATTTTTGTTATGCCAGATTATAAAGTGTTATCATTGTACATAAATAATAAATGCAGATAGTAAATATTAATTTCCGGTAACTTTTTAAGGAAACACGGTTATCGCGCCTGATATCAGTGTGGAAATTCACGTTCGATATACGAAATATAATAATGCCAATTATATCGTCGGGAAATGGTGAATGACTGTTTATTGTGCCCGAACAATGTCATATCTAATGAATGGATGAAAAATATGCCTCTATATTATAATCTTGCACGTGGGACTCTAGCTTTAATTTAATTCAGTAACTAGGAACCGGCCTCGTCGCATCTTCTACGTGAACGTGACTGGAACAATTGGGCTTATGAGATTTGTGACCAGTGTAGCTCATGATCAAATAGTACTCATGTATCCTGATGATGATTTATAGTGTTTATTTGAAGCATGACTGGCGTTTCATTGATGGAATGGCAAACAGTGTGGATCCTGATCTGACTGTGTGGATGCACAGGCTGATCTGGATCTACACTCTTCCAAAACTGATCCACATAAGCCCCATTTCTGCAGTCACAGCCATGTATAGAAACAGAGGCCTGTTTCACGAAACTTCGTACGACTAAGATGTTTGTACATGAAAATGCAAATTTCGGATCGTCTGGAAATTTTAAATGATATTTACCATTTTACAGAGAAATGGACAACCTCTGTGTTTGTGAGTGACCATTGTCATTGTGTCGGTATAGGTGCTGTTTCCCGCCAGCGTGGGGTTTGTGATCACCTACAGGGGCACTCAATGTGACAGCACTGCCACAGCTGCCATCAAACTCGGCTGGCTGGTAAGTACGCAGCCAGGCCTCCCCACAACCCCACCCCACCACACCACACCACATCCACCACCCCCACCACACCACGCCACACACCATGACTTCCAACGACCACCATCATCGGTGCATGTATATGATTTGTTCCACTGAATCATGATCATTTTACGACTACATGTAACAAACATGTTTATACCCCGGCATGTGAAGCATGTCGAGTGGTATATAGTTTGAATATTTCCGTCCGTCCGTCCGTCCGTCCGTCCGTCCGTCCGTTCGTCCGGGCCAACGTCCGGGGGTTTGAGAGCTTAGGGGCGGGGTTAGGAACAAAAGATTCCTTTGTAATATTCCGTAAGCTCATAAACTTTATTGTTGTTTAGGGGCTTTTCCATTGTTCTTCAAATAATGGAAATACCCCATAAACCCAAAATGTTGGAACGTCCGTCCATTCGTCCGTCCGTAAGATTTGTGTTAATATTTTTTAGTTTGTCGGTCCGGGCGGCGGCTGTGGGTATCCGTGAGCCTTTGCTTACTGTTCTAGTTTTATATAAATTACTTGTATACAAATGCGGTCATCTTTTTTTTATTTCATGAAATTCGGTCAGATATTTGTAGAAAACTAGTTTCTCTATGTTAGTGTGGCCGATATGTGTTTGAGAAGTGCACTTTTGGAAGAGTCTGCCAAATGTTGCACAGATGTTTATTAGAACAAATTAAAACTTTTCAGACGGGTGGCCAAAATAAATATTGACAGGAATTATCTCAAATGGATAAATCCAAGATGGCCGCCATAAAAAAAATACAAACTCTGAAATGTGCATATATGTGCATCCATGTCAGCAACTAAAGCACTCTAATTGTCGATCATGACAGTCATTTGGATATGGAAGTAAATAGCATGGATTTACAACCATTTTCAGTGAAACAAATAGGTCAAGGTCAAGGTCAAACAGAAAAAAACGGCAATTTTATTAATTGTGTTGATCTTCTTCAATACATATGTGAATTTCTAGATATTTAAGACGCTTTTTGAATCTATAGAGATATACATGTATACCCGTTTAATGCATATGCAATAAAATCACCTTATGTTCATGAGCTTCAGTGGTGGAGGTCATAGTGAAGGTCAAGCTAGAATGTAAATATAATCAGTTTACACATTTCTGAAGTATGAATACTTTTAGAGCTATGTCGCCTACTGTTACATGATATAGATTTTGGTGACTTTCGAAAAACTTGAATTAACCTCGCCAACTTCGAAGGTCATGGTCATTTACAGAGCTCCAGTTAAGGTGCGTAATTTTGCCAATATATGCGTATTTTTATTTATTTCTTCACCAAAATGGCAAGGTGGGAGTTCTTTAGAATTGTCTCAATGAGAAAATTCTAAAGCACTCACAACTTACCATTTTTGGAGAAGAAATAACAAAATTTCCCTCGAAGATGATCAAATTATGCGCATTAACTGGAGCTCTGGGTCAACTTAAAATGCACAATTCAACAGACTAAAACCATTTTACGATGGTTTCCATATATATGCTTCTAGATGTTAGCTGCGGCTATACAATGTATGCATTGTGAATTCTTATTTTGGTTCTGAGTTTGCGCATGCACCCTTACATCCAAGACATAGTAAAGTGCAGGACTAAAAATTATTGATTTGGCGTCCTTTATTGATGCATTAAAGGCTACATGGGTAAAACGTCTTACTAATTCAAAAACACATGGACAATGGGAAATATTATATTTAAATTTCATGAAAAGTTTTGGTGGTGTTCATGTTTTTGAAGGGAATTTTAATGTGACTGATGCAAAACAAATTACCAAAAATATATTTTTGACAGAAATCCTTGAATCATGGGGTAAGCTTAATTTTATAGAAATTCCAGAGAATATATCAAAACAAATGATATGGAATAATTCGAAACTAAAAGGAAATGGCAGAATGTTTTTCTATAAAGAGTGGTATGAACGTGGAATTAAGTATATAGAACAAATAGATGATTATAGAAGTAAGTCTTTCTTTGAATTTATAGATATAAAACATCATACAATATCAGTAATAACGATTATTTAAACTATTACAAGATTGTAACAAGCATAAATACAGACTGGAAGAGACAGATAAAAAACGAAGGAATAAATGCAATAAACACAAACACACCACTAACAGAAATAATTAAATCTACAAAAGAATGTAACAAAATGCAATATACTATGCTTCTTAATCGTCAAACAAATGTTGTTTATAAAGCAAGAACAAAATGGAATGAAGAATTTGTCGATAAAAATATTAACTGGAAGGTAGTAAACACACATTATTTTCAAAGAACAATAAGTTCTAAACTAAGAAATTTTCAATACAAATTTCTAATGAAAATTGTAGCAACAAATGATTACTTGTACAAATGTAACATAATAAATTCTACTTTGTGTGACTTCTGTACCATGGCCGAGGAAACAAATAAACATCTATTCTGGGAATGCAGTAAAAGTCAACATTTCTGGTCACAAGTGGGTTCCTTTTTAAAGGATCATAATGTTACATGTAACCTAGATTGGCATTTAATAAGTTTTGGACAGTATGAACAGAAAAATATATTCTTAAACCTGTACTTGGAAAATAATTTATATATTCTTGTAAATTAAGGAATACAGAACCAAACTTTTCTGATTTTAAAAGCTATTTAAAAAAAAAAAGATATTGAGAGAGCAATAAATAAAAATAAAGTTGCTACACATGAACGAAAGTGGGACGGAATACAACTAGAATAACAATACATTATGTAAATATACTGCCCTTGTTTCATAGAGACCCGAAGTAGAAGACATACTAATGCATATTACGACATTGCTCGATCCAAATCTATCAACTCCTTACACCTCTCTCTCCTTTTCTATATTCCCTCTATCCTCAACTCTACTTCTAAAATCCTTGTAACCATTAACATTCTCAAATACATTCATTTATCTATGCATGTTAATTCACATGGATACAGGTCAAAGTACATGACAATAATAATTGTACTGTATGTATGTGTATGTATATATATGTATATATATATATATATATATATGTGTATATGTATATATATGTGTGTGTATGTGTATATATCTACATGTTGAAATTAAATTGTGTTTATACATGATTATATCTGGAAATAAAAACAAAAGAGTCAGTAAAGTGCAGGACAAAGCAGCCTTAACACATTGACATCGACCAGTGCAGCCTTTCATACAGCCACATCGAATTAGCTTCCTGTAGGATGTAATAGCAATTGGGAGGGAGCACCACAATGGTTGCCACTTTCCTGACTCGTTAGTCCACCCCCATGTAGCAGGAGATACTTCAGGCAGTTGTTTCTCATGTGCATGACCCCAGATGTGACCGCCCTGTAGTGTTGCCCGCTTGATATGCTGTTCAAGAGAAGCCGATATTGGTGGGATATTTTGCAGTGTACGTCCCTTTGCCGTGAACAGTTGCTTTTGAACTTCATCGACACTGTTTGAATCACTGGTGCGGTCATACAGCAGGACGGTGAAACGTTCTAGCACCTGAATATCATGTTTACTGATTGCGTTTGGGCCTTCTGCTAGCACCCGGAAAGTTTCCGTAACTTCGGAAAATGAACACCAGGTTTTCCATGTCGTCATTTTCCTTATAGAATGTAGCTATGATACGGTGTCGCATCCAGTATATGCATGATACATCCACATGCAGAGGGACTTCTGTGCTCCAATAGCTGCTGATATATCATGAACGGGAATGTAGCGATGATCTTTCCAGTCCCATAGGACACCCACAACTCGACAGATTTAGTTTTGGTACTGCCGCCACACTCATAGCCACTACATCAGAATCAACTGTTCGTATCATGAATGAATTGTATCCTTCAGCGACTGCATCAGTAAGGTGTACCATTAACATTGAATCTGCTTCTTCATGGTTACAAGGCGAAAGTCTACGTATATCTTCACGGCATTGGACACACAAGATACAGTCACCATGTGTTACAATCAATTGTTTGCTGTCGGGGGGAATCGTTGGGAAATAAGGGCCAACTTGTTGGCAGAGGGTTGCAGCGTGATACCTTGATCCTCACACCCTTTCCCATTGATTTATTTGTTTGTTCTTTAGGCTGTCCTCCCTACATACATGACACATTATATCCAACCGTCGGTGGTTATCAAGCACTCGAGAGATGTATGGAAAGAATGTGTCATTCATGTAGTCGGCGAATGCCTTGCCCTTGCCATGTGGCAGGTAATGAATTACTGCTGCTCCATCCATGAGCATGACCTCAGCATTTGGAGTATGCATAACCGGCGTGATTTTAGCTGCCTTTTCGAGGACCGGGACAAAGGTGCCTTTGGAGTTTGATCAACGATTCCATTGTCTGAAATGGATGGGGGATGCGCCTGATTTTCATGCCATAAATCATCTGGACTACCACCTTGCTACGTATAATCGGGCGAGCGTAGAACATGTGTCTTGGAGCGCATTCTCTTGTGGGCGTTCGATTTGTCGAGTGCTGGTAGGATCCATTAGGTGTAGCTTATTCTTTGTTAATGGCTTGAAAATGGAGTCTGTGTGTGTCTTGAGGCGCTTTGTAACATGCTCATCAAACTGTTGTATGCCGGCTTCTCGTAGTTTCTGCACACAGAGAATAGCTGATTCTGAAAGAATCTCCATCGTGTGTAAACGATAGAGTACTTCACCATTTTCTGCGAAGGGATTGCACATATCGTTGATCACTTTCTCTAATGACTTCCAATCATTAATGAACTTTGCTTGAAATGTGTGTGTGTGTTCATGGTGTGCCTTTGGTGTGCTCCATGGCGCAGTGGTTACGATGATAGTTTCTTCAAAAGTGTTAATCACACGTGTAACTTCGGGTGAAGCAATGGACCACCGCTGGAGTGCGTCTGTGTCATGTATCTTCCCTATTACACCACCGTCATCCTTTATTGTTACATTGTTCTGCTCGTGAGCCTGGTCCACTGCTATGCTCGAAAACTTTCGCCCAGTTGTGTTCACTGTGAAATGTCCGCTCTCAAAATCAGCATCTACTTGAGGATGTAGTTTGGAGTGTGATTCAGAACCATGAACCATGGAGCAAATCCAGTTAATCTTGAGTTGTATATATACAATTTTCCTTCTCTGATCGAGCGGGTGTACACTAACACAAGGAGTTATAGGTCACGGACATGGTACATGAGACTCTGGATTTGATGCAGACATTTCCGATGCCCATAAATCCACATCATCTGGTGAGTATGCTGGAGGAACCGATTTGAGATATTCATTGTACTGCTTCATCATGAGTGTATAGAGAACAACTGCTGTAACTTCATGGGCATAGCGAGTGCGTTTGATGTGTGTAGCTGTGATACAAGATTCTGCAACACCAGCTGTGAAAATGCCAGCTTCTGTAAGCGCTTCTAACCATCCACTTCCTTCTAGAAGGTTGTCAGGCAAAGTTAAAGCAGCCTTTTATATGTGCAAACCACCCATTTGCACCACATACTTGTCATCACCGCGAGTCTCGGGAAACGCCCATTGTATACTTCTCGCGATCGCATAGAGAGGTTGATCAACGGTAATGACTGGGACTTGATCAGGATTGAGATGCTTGACTGCATTGATCACGCTCATCGCATGCTTGATCATTGCAGGAGAAATTGAGGATTCAGTGAACAGAGGGAGTATTGCAGTGTTCATGGTTTTTGGCTGGTCCTCTTGTCGGTTTGCATGAAAGGCCGCCCATGAAAAGCCAGTCCTTTGTAGCATGAGTAGTATAAAGGGAGTCAAAATAATACCACTTGAGGTGGTAAAATATTCAGCCCTTTATACTGCCCCCACCACCCCCGAAAAATTAAAAAATTGGTTAACGAGAAAATTGTGGTATTGAATGATAAAAATGGTCTTGTAGTCCCAATTATATTGGAAATTGTACAGAAACACACTACCAATTATATTAGAATCATAACAAAATGGATAATACAATACAATGGGAATTGACAATTTTTAATGGATGTGTTGAAGAAATTTATGAAGAACACGGGGGTTATAATCCTGTATATAAATTCTATAAAATGAGAACACTAGGCGATATCGAATACATGAAATACCAGCGTAATTTATTACGCTCCGATAAAAACGTTGCATTTACAATATTATATCGGCAATTATGTCAACTATACAAGAGGCAAATACAAACATTAAGACGGATAATGCGTATCGGATATGAAACTAAGGTGTATTATATAAAATTGTTAAAACCCAACGATTCGTTTACGAATATACATTTCTACGAGATCGCTTATAAAGAAATTGAAAAAATTATTATTGAACAGAACTAATTAATTTATGTTGTAATCACAACACCAAGCAGATGACAATGTTCCAATTACATATGTTATGAACATACAAATTAGGTGTCCCACCTTACACACATATTAAGTGTCCATTTTAGAGAGATTTACACGATACATCTTCCGGGATGGAAAAATAAACACACTGTAATATATAATACACACACGGTTATTTATAACCCGAGCGTATTTATCCTTATCGATGGTATGTAAACGGGCTATCGATTTACACAGGTGGTGTGTACACAGTTTATTTATAAACACTTAGTGATGGTTATATAGTTCACGAATTTCCGGGATGGTTCGTTATTTAATTAATTTTGTAAACAATATTTATAATTTAAAGCTGAACACCCCCTATTATATAGAAAACATATTAATTAATTAATATTATATAGAAAACATATTAATTAATTAATATAATATTTCCACCAACAAAGTTAGGTTTATATACGAGAAATAAACACAGTTCAGTGTCGGGACGCCGGCATTAATATCTCAACAGTGAGATAGGTTTCGCCACATGTACTTCACTCTGACCGCTCTACACATTATAGCGGATGGAGGTAACGAAGAGGAGGGGTCCGTGGTATCGGTCCAATAATGGGGTGGAGGAGATGTGAGCGTGACACATCCCACTAAGCCAAAAAAAACGAGAAGAGAAGAGATTTAAAGTGAAGGCTTAATGGGATGGGCCCAGAAGGGTTTTGCTGGCGCGGGTTCGAGCCTCGGTGGGACCTAACATTTCCTTTTTTTTTAAATTGTCAATAATTTTCCTAAAATTAATTAATAAATTGTTTACTGCACCAATATAATTAATTTTATAAAAAATTAATTAATAATGTTTACAAAATTATAAAATATCACAATTTCGGAATGGTGGTGCTGTAACATTTCCTCCGACTTTATTTTCAAGTTTTACCCTAAATTTATCCCAATCAGTACTCTCAATCTTGGACATGGTGGCGCGCGCCTTGATTCTAATATCATTTTTTAATTCTTCATATCCCCATTTCTTCCACCACGGATTCAAACTCTAAATTTGATATGTCATTATCGGCCAACGCTTTGGACACGATAACATCGATGCTATTTTTCTTATACCTCGCGAGAATGGATATTCTATCATGTTTTATACTTTTTTTATCTAGTTTTACACCAGCCACCCTAATTATCATACAAAGTACTCCAGATATAACTGTAATTTCACTCAAAACCCCAGCAATTGGAACTGTTACAATCAATTGTAGATAGCGTTGCAGCAGTCCCCGCACCACTCATTACAGATAACCCTGCCAGAACCGTACTAGATGCTTCAGCTATGTTCGCCGTGCGCTTATATTTTTTAGCATTTATTTTTCTATTTTCACATTCTCTAACTAAAATATCCTGCATAGCGACGATATTATCCAGCCTAAAATCTGAACTTCTTTCGCCAATATCATCCAATTCGCGAATTGGATTGGTATCCAACATTGTTGGTATTGGAAGCGGTGATTCGTTCATGATATTCAATATATTGGTATTTTACAAATCAAGTTCAATTAACAATGTAACAATAGTGGAAGAACTCACCGGGTCAGTGATTTTCGTAACAAAGTTAATAACACTAGCTTCGGGAAGTCTAATTGGATCGTCACCGGCGAACAAAATCACCGCGGAATTATTTCCAGCGGGTTTAGTGACTCCAATTGCCTGTTCTTCCCCATCCAGCATGAGATTTACGACGACCACGCCCACAGATTTACCAGTAGAATTAACCGAGCAGACCGCCATTCGGAGAAGCGTACCTGGAGCTGTCATGGTGTATCCCCCATATGTATTGCTCGCTTTGGCACCGAACGAATATTCATAGAGCCCCTCATTCAATGGACCCCGCTTCTCAGCCCAAACTGTGATGACACGTTTTTGTTTCAATAACTTAAACTGATTTACAGATGTGTTCAACAATCCGGCAAGCCCCTCGATAGCGGTATGGGCCTCAACACGAACCCTTTCAGAGGTCTCATCAAGCGCTTTGTTCGCGGATCTACGAACACGTTTTAGTTTATCGGAAACTTCCATAAACTCTGTATGGGCCTCTTCCAGAAATTCTGTTATTTTCCCGCCTAGTTCAGTAAGTGCTGCATGATCCTTTTCCCCAACTTGGATTATTTTTACACTGAGATCCTTACGTCCTGTATGTGCCTCTTCGCGAACTTGTGCAGTCGCCGTCAGGACGTCTACTCTAAGCTGTGCTATACTCCTGTGAATTGCGTTTGTGGCCGCCGATATAGTCGTATTGATCAAGGCCTTTGTGTTTTCGGTAGTTAAAAAGTCGCTCTCTGTCGGGATGAATCCCCCTTCTGCCGGTTCCAAATTCTTTATATCTGTCACCCGTTCAAGGGAAGAATTACCTGGTCCGTATATACTCATTTTCAATAATTATATTACGAAGATGTGTTTAATTCTAATTAATTGGAAATTTCGAGAACGACCGAAATCGGGTAATAGTTATTCAACTTTCTCGCTTGATCATCAAGAATAGAGACCGTAAATTCGTGGATATGTCCAGATTCTAAAACTTTCATCTCGGGGTATGGGAAGTCTAAGGTCACAGTCTCCCCAAAGAAACAATCACTGGCTTGCACGGTTTTCAGTAATGTGCTGGGAGCTCCGTCTACCATGTTGTACGATGTGTTCACCCGATCCAGGTGCACCCCGAGAGTTTTCGTGAAGGTGAAGTCCACCGGGTTATCACCGAGGTACTCACCGGGGCAAACAATATTTTATTCGCCGAGTATGTCTCTTTAAAACCGAGTCGAATACCCAACGTCGGGGAGATCCTTACCCGGCTGTCTGGGCCGATGGTAATTGTTGCGAGCCCGGTAGCCTTCGATACAGTGAGGTTGACTTTACCGTCAAGCTCTGAGGCGACAAAATATTTGACCTGTCTAAAACTCCACAGTCCGGGAGGCAGCTTTACACCTACTGTGCGTCCATCCTTCACATAGCCAAACCCTTCACTCTTCCCCACATTCTCCCACCCAACCGTGAAGGTGATTGATCTGAGGCCTACCCGACGTTTCCCGCAGCAGTTGTCGATTGATTTTTGAAGTTCACAACTCCCTTTTTGAACATTAGTGATAGTAGCAAACATAATAATATCTTTCAATGGATACCAAAGCATTTAGCTTCAATTATAATGCAAAGTACGCGGTCGGTGGTAAATACACACAAAATGACGTTATTAATCCCCTTGTACACCCAACTGTAACAGTTAGACCGGACAGTGGCTTTGCCACCAATTTCCCTAACATCTTTGAACAATATAGGCTGCCCAAGATTACTACGATGGAGGCGGTAAACGGGTGGAAAGCAACACCGATGCAGTTTTCGCAGAACCAAATAATTTTCGCTGCATGGTGCGCAACAGCCGGGTGTGGAGTTTCACATAAAGACCATCTGACATCCAAGAATGTCATGCTCCGAAGTGTCTACAACTTTCACGCGTATTATACTATTAGGAGGATTCTCAAAGAACTAGGTATTTCACTACCTCAAGACGACGCCTGGGATCCCATTTCCAACGCATACGACCGTATGGCGTTTGAAAGACTGTGTAACGAATTTAACGTTTCAAAAGACGCGGACTGGAGACAGAAAGCATTTCCTACCACCACCGGCCTCGGGGACGTTCTCATTCGGGGTCAGTCCGGGAATTGGACGCAGACTGATTTTAGACACGATCACTCCGGCGACCACATCGTCAGTCGGAACGCCGGGAATTTTGACCCCGCGACGATGACTTTCGGGCCGGAAGTGTCTGGAGGTCGACACTGTGGCGTGTTTTCTTGTAAAATGTTACCACCGAAACGGGCTCACGTCGATTACATACAGCAGGCTGCTGAGGTTCAGGACGCGTGGGGTACAGTTATGTTAGATACGGGTCTAGGGTTCACGCAGGCCGGGGTTACTCGCCTCAACGACTCAATTCGCACGTACGTCTGGGCCATCCTCGGCGCACAGAAGCAAACTCGCAGTTCTATACTGGGCACGGGAACGGCGTTTGATGCACAAAAACAATTCTTGGCACTTGTAGAGGACGCCATCTCAGCTAGGGTGGACCTGGAGAAGGCGATCGAGAATTATCAAGACGTTTTGCAGAATGCCAGCACCCCAGTAGACTATGTATTTGGAATAGGTCTTTATATGGTGCCGAGCAATATGATACGAGACGACCCGGTTGACGGTTACAATAATCAGATCGTAATTGCCACCGCCAATCAAAAAATCGGCCACAACGGTAACGTGAACACGGATATCATCAAGCGCACCCCCAACATGATCGGGCGCGGAGTTGTAAGTGGAACCGATTTCATAAAACCCCCAATTCACGAATTGGACACCCCATCAAGCTCATTTGAACCCAGTGTTCCACCGAGTTCCGCTCCTGTTTCACCCGCTGCAATAGGACCCCCAATTCACGAATTGAGTTCCCCCAATTCTTCCAATCGCGATTGGATTGGAATAGGAGCGGGAACTAGTGTCACAACCCACGAGGAGGAGAAATTAGGGCTCGTCGTTGCCCTCATGGCGTTCGGACTATTTGTGTTTTGGTTTTAGGAACTCTCGGGCGGAGAATAGTAGGAGACCGGCGATCGCCACGATTAGAGCCCAAGCATTCACAGCGAGCCATCCGGCCATTTTTGATAATATAGATAACACGTATGAGACGAGACCCCCGATCAGCCCAGGCAGTGCGGCGGCCGCCTTTTCGGCTAATTTAGCCAGGAGACTGGCGAGGGCTTTTAGATGTTGTGCCGCACCGCCAGTGAAAGCTAGAACTATAGTAGATATAGTCATGCCGAGAGCCGCGAGGATGCTTGCTATCGAGATGCTCTGCTCTCTGAACAGAGTGCGAAGACGCTCACCGAGTGTCGTGTCCTCGTGCAGAACCCTCGAGATTGTTTCGCGGATCCGTCTTATTTGGGTGCGGAGAGCCTCACGGTTAGTCGAGGCAGTCTCCAAGCGAGCTTCTCTTTCATCCCGCAACGACCGCAGGCGTTCGGTGATCCACTCGGTAGATTCTCTCTCGCCACGGGCTTCCCCAAGTTTTCTTTCTTCTAGCGCGATATGTTCATCCAGCGCCATGAGTTTGGCGAGGTTATGGACCAATTCGCCCCGGACTGTTTGTATAGCCTTATCGAGTCCCCGGAGTTCGCGAAGAGGTAACGGTGGGTCATTCATCGTCCTGAGTATTCCGTCTATCTCGCTTTCGTTGAGCTCCATTGTGTGAATAGCGTCGGTGGCTACATGAGGGACCTTGCTGATATCGACAGTTTCTATCGCGGCGGCCGTCTTCGCCATCGTTCTGTAGAATGTAGGGTCTCTACAGCCCGTGTCGGCATAATTGTTTTACCACGCGCCCAATCTACGAATCCTAGTTCGTTCTTTATGATTTCGCCACCGCCCCGGGTTCCAGCAATGGTGTTCAGCGATAGGGGTTTTCCGGTCCTCATGTTGACGATCGGGACATTTGATGCTTTTAGTCGCAACCTACCACGCAGATCCAATTCGAACTTGGAGTAGTCGCGGCCGACAGATGGGACCACACCTTTTTCTGCCAAATTGTTGTAGTAGTCGTCTACAGCGGACTCGATTAATTGCCGACTTAGAGCAACGGTGTTGATAGCGGCACCTATTTCATCGCCGGCTGGTGTCTCTATGAATGTAGTTTCGTCATCGATGTCGATGTCATCATCACCATCGAGGTAATCGTCTCTGTCGATTTCATCCATGTCAATATCGTAATCAGCCATATTTATAATTTTCTTAAAATTAATTATGTATTAAAGACAAAACCATACGGGTTTAATAGAGTAACTTAGTTTCACTAAATTATGTCTTCGAGTCAATACGGTCGCAAACTCAATTCATATCGCAGACTGCGTGAGCCCCTCGGGGCAAAAGGCGTGAGACAGAGTGTCGTTATTACGAACAACCCATCGACGATCGATCAGAACCAGCAGCTCTTAGTCCGCTTCTCCAACCTCGGAGCTAGCGACGTCATTGTGCCGGGGACTGTTCGCCTCGCTTTCACTATTTCACTGACGTCGACAGACGCGGACCGAACCGTCGTTCAGAACCTGGGTCGCGCCATCGTCAAGAAGACCATGATAAAGATTTCTGGTAATGAGGTGATGTCGATCGACGACAGCGACGTCTACCATTGTTACCAAGACTTGTCGAAGACGGCTCAAGAGTGCGCAAACGCGTTCTATCAGGGTATTGACACCGGCCGAAATAAGAACGTAACCAGACTTAGAGTCGGGGCTGGTAACAAGGTAGATAACGTCGCTAGCGACAACGCGATCGCGGCCGCTTACGGCAACCGCTTCTACATCCCGCTCGACTTTGAGTTGCTGGAGAGCCACATGCGCTACTATCAGAGTGCTTTGGCTGACCGCCTCGAATACGAACTAACGTTCAACGACTACGGCCGAGTTATCATAGCCACCGACATGACATCGACGTATACGATCGACAATGTTTCATTGGAGTACGACATGGTCACGATGCCCGAACTCGCGCTATTGATCAGATCCCAGTACGCTGGGCGCGTTGCCATACTTTACGACCGAGTTCTTCGCCACCGCAAGATGACGAAAGACAAAAGCGACACATTGTGGAATATTAATGTCAACGTACCCGCCCGCTCTATGAAAGGTATACTGATGTTGTTCGAGGAGGGTCGGTTCGCGCTCGGGGCTAGAAAAACCGGCAAATTCTATAACCCAAAATCACGAAGGTAGAGGTGACGATCGAGGGAGTCCCCAATCAACTCTACAGCGCGGGTCTTCGCTCACACCAGCAGTGGGACGAAGTCAGAAAGCAGTTTACTTCCGGCTCTAAGCGCTCCCCTGAGGTTGCCGCGGTTGCCAAAGACCTGCAGCTCTCGGACGTCTCGCTCGTGGAGTTCCTGACTACCAAATACGCGTTATGGCTAGACATGCGAGCCAGCGACGACGACCAAATGCACGGTCGTGGACGCCAAGTTGAGAACGCTAGCGAGGGTGTGACGATCCAAATAACCAAAGAGGCGGATGGAGCCGGGCTATTGAACGTGCACTTATATATAATTACAGATGCACAACTCAACATAGAAGATGGTCGATACGTCTCAGCTTTATACTAATTTAAGAAAATTAAATATCAATACCAATTCACGATTGGAGATGCCCACTCTGTCATAATATGTGGGCAGACAGGATGTGGAAAAAAGGTTTTCATCCTCGACTTACTCGAGGGGTCCTACCGCGATGCCTTTCGTCACATTGTGATCCTATGTCCCACTGTGAGACACAACGAGACTTATCAGCAGCGCCCTTGGATATGGACCGATCCTGAGGTATACGTTATTGATCCCGGTGATAGGCTTCACGATTGGTTGCGTGGTTTATACCAAAGATTCCAGGGTGAGCCCACCCTATACGTGATTGACGATTGCTCAGCCAAGGCGGCCATGACCTAAGAGAAGGACATGCTCTCCGAGCTCGCATTTTCTGGCCGCCATGCTAGGCAAAGCGTATGGATATCCAGTCAAAAGTACAACGCCGTCCTCAAGGATCTGCGCGAGAAAACGAAATGGGTCGCCCTCTTTCACTGCAAGGACCGAGACTCATTCGATGACTGTCTTCGAGAGAATGACGTTATCCCAACGCGCGAGGAGCGCCTTGAGGTTCGACAGATACTTTCAAAAGCTAAGCACGTCAAGCTTCTGCTAAAGACCGATCAACCAACTGCTTATAAAGTTATAAATTAATTAATAATTTTGAAAAAAAAATTAGCAAATGCTGAACAATTAATAATTTGGAAAAAAATTAAGAAAATTAAAAATTAATTATAAAATTAATTAACAAAGGGGGGAGTAAGCACAAAATTACACAACAATTGCTTAACAATGCTTAACAAAATGCTGAACAATGCTTAACAATGCTTAACAAAATGTTGAACAATTAATAATTTTGAAAAAATTAAGAAATTTAACAATTAATTAGCAAAGGGGGAGTAAGCAATTGCTAATTTTCTTAATTTTTTCAAAACTATTAATTAACAAAATGCTGAACAAATGCTGAACAAAGGTTAACAATGTTAACAATTTGTTGCTCCGCTGTGAGCTTTGTTGCGAGCATAACGGTGATCATAAGTATCGGGTGGTGCGCTTTTATTATTTTTGTAATAAATAAATATGTTAGACTTATGAGACTTGTCAGAATAATAAAATTAATTTTAAGAAAATTAACAATAATGAACTGCGACGAACTTCTCGATCAGCTAATGGAAGAAACCTCAACGCCGACTATCCCCAACTCCAATCGCGAATTGGGAGGAACTGCAATCGCCGATTGCACCTCAACTACCAATCGAGATTGGATTATCCCGACAGAGCATTCGGGTTCAACTCCAACTACAATCGGGATTGGGGCCGATACGAATGAAAACGCGGCGCGACGCGAGCGGCTGGCTGCGCTGGTTGCTGGGGGACTGTCGGAGCATTATCTCGGTAGGCGTCTCTCAGTTTGTCAGGTGGATAAGATGTCAGATGCGGAGGTCGATAAAATGTATGCGCGATACGAATCCAAATTAGGTGCGGAGATGACAAAAACTCTCGGATCGGCGGCTATTCATTTGAATGCTACCACCGTTAGTATACTTCTCCCTATACCAGATACCGCGGGGTTGATTCGCGATCTGGAGAATGACCCTTTTATATGACACACTCTTAGAACAGCATGCTGCACAATTTATCACAAGTTTGGAATGTACTTAGCTCCGCTGACAACCGCGTTGACCACGGGAAAACACTGTCAATTTGTACATATATGCCCACTAACTATAAGCCCTAATATTATAAATGATGATGACACAAGACACACCTGCGAGAGTGACGGAACCACAATACCCGAGTGCATCTCCAACGGCGTTGGGGATTCATCCTCCAACGGAACCGTCAACACTGTTGGAGCAATCGGGGATTGCGGTTGCACGACATAAAAACCCAAAAAGACAGGCAGCTGGGCGGGCGGCGGCTGCCACCCGAAAAATTAAACAAGATAAAATACTCGCCGAGCTTCGAGAGGCCAAACTCCAATCGAGATTGGGGACGGAGACAGCAAAACACCCGATGACATCTGTTTCTCCCCCAATCGCGATTGGATTGGAACCGATTGCTCCAACTCCCAATCCTGCTTGGAAATCCAATCTCGATTGGGTCCCGTGGGATGTTGGTGGTGGTCTGTCGGTTGTGGGCACCCTGTATGTGCTTTACCGTTTCAACAACAGGTTACACCAATCCTCAACAATTCACGAATTGGAGGTGCAATCCCCGATTGCTGCGGTTCCGAAGAAACTTACGAAACACCAATCACAATTGGATGCGCCCCATTTAAACATTAAACGCGATCCCATTTATATGCAATAATTATAACAATGGCCGAAAAAGATGGTAATATGATAGTGAATGCGCTTTATCACGCCGTGGTGATATCGGGTTTCAGTATCGGGTATGCTCGACTATCAAAGCTCGGACTCAAAGATGGCCTAGGAGGGTCCGCTCCCAAATTGGACTTTACTGCGAGAGACGTAGGGCTCGCGACCTTAGATGTAGCGGCCGCAGTTTGGACCTGAGATTATCTAATTAAAGCTGGAATTCTACCTGTTAATATATGGAAATAAATGGCTTCAATCGCAGTAATAGTAGGTGGTGCGCTTGTAAACGCATTGGCGTTCAGCGGTAGCAACTTTATATTCTCTAAAATGAGAAGCTCGAACGTGGATGAGGAGCGCAAGCGTCACGATTTAGCTGTAGAACAACTCAATAGCGCAAAGGAAGCATGGTCGAAAAAACGAACCGCCATCTGGACTGGGTCAACGAAGAGCTTCGCCGCGAAAATCACGCCGCGCAAACTTTTCATAACGTTGAAGAAGCCAACCGCGAGTACGCGCTGGCATATCCACATAAAAGTCTCGATCCAATGGATCGCGAGCCCCAACTTTCAGATTTCTATGTACCGTCAGAGCCCCAAAAAGACCGCGAGATCGCGTTCATCGTCGTGGGAATGGGTGTGGTGGGTCTCGTCACCTACTATATCCAATCCAAAACTTTTTTATAAATATATATATATGGAACGATGTTAGTTGACGAACTTTATTTTGCTATGATCGATGTAGGCTACACGGCCCTTAAACACAGTTTACCTGGTGCAAAGAGTATGATTCGTCTGGCCCGAGATTCTCTCGAGACGTGGCGCGAGGACGAAAAAGCGGCCACCCTTTTCGCAAAACGGATGTGTTAGATTCGCCAGAATTCCCTCTCCTGTTCCAACCCAAACGCGATTGGGGCTGCAGCGACAATCCCGTTTGTACTTCCAACAAAGGTTTATTATTAACGACGCAGTTACCGGACGATCTGGCGAGGGCATGTTGGAGATAGTCCGACATATTAGAATACTTCGCATACGATGAACACGCGCAAACTTGATACCAAACTACCGCGGCTACTGGAAGGGACTCGCGGCCATCAAGAACCTCGCCGCGGCGACCAAGGTTTCAGAAAACGCTATCAAGGAATGGCTCAAGAAGCAGGCCATCTGGCAGATGGCCATCTGGCTATTTACCCGCGCCTCACAATATTCCGCGCCCGAAATTCGATGTGCCTGTGCCGAACCAAGTTCACCAAGCGGATCTCCTGTTTCTCCCTCACGATCGCGTCAGTCGCAAAACGTACAAGTACGCACTGACAATCGTTGACGTAGCGAGTCGTTATAAGGGGGCTGAGCCGCTGGCCACGAAAGAGTCTAAGGAGGTGGCCGAGGCTCTTTCCCGAATATATAAGAGGAGTCCTCTCAAATGGCCGAATCTTCTCCAGGTGGATCCCGGCCGCGAGTTCATGGGCGCGGTCTCTCATCTATTGTCTAAACACAACGTTTCTGTCAGACGCGGCCGCGTCAACATCCACCGCGACCAGGGAATCGTGGAGCGATTCAATCGAACCCTGGATGAGAGATTGTTCGGTCACCAATACGCCAAAGAGCTGATGCTTGCGCAGCGGGACCCTCATTCGCGATCGACCGAGTGGGTGGCCAGGCTGCCCGCCGTGGTCTCCGCACTGAACGGAGAGGTGACCAGATTGATCGATAAGAAGCCCGTAGATGCCATCAAGTCTAAAAAGGTGACGAGCAAGCCATCTGCTGTCTCGCGAGGGCGACCCGTTGGTTTAGAGGATCAACGACTTCCATCGGATGTTGACGTCCGGTACCTCTATCAACCGGGAGAGCTCGAAGATGGCAGCCGCCGCGCGACGGATCCTGTGTGGTCTCTCAATTTATCTCATCTAGATCGATCTATTACCAAACCCGATGAGCCCGTGTTCTACTATTTGGCTGGTGGTCCATCTCGCGGGTTTGTTCGCGAAGAACTTCTTATGGTGCCTTCTGACACCCAGCTGCCCCCGGATCGACAGAGTCTTTAGAGAGGTTCTGTATGTATTCCGTCTGATAACACGCGTCTTTTATCGTAGTACGCCGAGAGTCCTAATTTGTGTTGACAGTACGTTTTCATAACACCGTCTTTCATTTTAAATCCTCTATTTTGTGCTACATCTATAATGTGTTTTCCATCTTCTGTAATTTCACTTAGTACTCGTTTATATTTATCCCAATTTAAATTGTTAGTTCTCTTGGACATTCCTTTCGCAGAGTTTCTATTAATAGAATTAAGTTTTTCTATAAAATAACACTTACTAGATAGCGCTATCGCCCTATCTCCGCTAAATTCCATTTTGAAAAGTCCTGGCTCTCTTTCGCTCCATTTATCCCAAGCCAACCATTTATTTTTTTCTTTTTCAAACTCGTCTAGTAAGTTAGGTCTAATCAATTCCTCTATCGTTTTTCCACTAACTCCTATATACATACTATCCGTGTCCATCTGTATTAATTCAAAGTCTTCTCTTTTTACGTATTTGTCTAGAAATTCGTAGTAAAATTCCAACATTCTCAATTTTGCTAGTTGATAAACCGCTATTCCACAGTGGAAGGGGATCTTTACTGCACACCGGGGTTTTCGGGAAGATATTTCGTACGCATCTCCTATCTCTTCCAAATCGCCAAAGAATGCAGATCTTAATGCTTTGTCAACACAGGTTTCGTCTTGTGTATATGTCGTATTTAAATGTCTCTCTTTTGCCTCTATCATTTTTCCACAACACGAATTACCTAATAATTTCATTATGTCAGCCACCGGTTTCTTATTTGGTTCTACATCCCCCGTTCGTCTTGCGGCTGTAACTTCTTTCGCGAACCATTCGAAGGGTTTACCACTAATATAATCTATAACACGATGAACTCCAGTTATATCTAGGCCGCTTTTTAAATACCATTTCAATAGTGGCGCGTACAGCAGTACTTTGGTGGCCGACATAGATCCCACCAATTTTCTTCCATTTCCTCTAGTTCTTCCAGTATCTTCCAAATATTTTATCATGTGTTCTGGAACCTCATCAACATCTACTTCTCTGTTTATAAATATTGGGGACATTTCAGAAAACTTATCTTTTAAGTTGTGTGGAACTTCTACATCCACCTCCGCAAACCCAAACCAGTCTCTGGATAAAACCCTTTTACAAAACTTGTTAATAACTTTAGGATTATGTGGGGAATCTATATGATGTATATTTTCTTTTCAACACGGCATATCTTCATTTAACGTAGATAAATATAATGCGTTTGCATCATACCCCAAAATAGCATTACAAGGTTTGGAACCCCCTCTAATCTTTGAAACACCGGCTTCTGCATATCGTGTAAATACTATTGATGGACCACCAACTAGAGCGTCTTTCATCATTTCGTATGTTTCTTCTTTTGGTGCATATAGAGCATCCTCCGTTATAATCGTTTTTGAAGATTTTTGTTCTTTAATGGTTCCTCTCAATAAATATTGCATAGCTACTCCAGGTAGTGTTACCACATCTTTGAAAATATCCACACCTCTGTGTTTATAAAATTCACACATTTTCTCTACCGCTTCTAGGAACGGTGCTACATCTAAATCGTTATAATATTTCAACCAATCTCTGAAGGTTTCCATATTCTCTTCTTTGAAAATTCTACGACATTTGCTTAATTCTGTTTCATCTATTAACATTTTCCCAGATAGTTTGGAATACCAATTCTCTATATCCGGTAGTCCTGGATAATCCAGCTTGTCTGTAGAATCGAACCACTCGTAAGGAAAGAAAGATTTCTGTCCTTTACAATCGTAGGCTTTTATCCAACTATCGTAACTTACACCGGGTCCTAGGTAAAGTATTACATCAAGAAATCTAAACTCTGGAGTAAATAGAAATATTGTTGCGTTCGCCCTTTTTCCAACCATTACTTTCTTTGTTGTTGATGACAGTTCACCTACTAGATATTTCTTTATTAAGTTTATATCGTACTTACAGCTGTTAAAACCGATAACCGGTACTTGATCTATCCACTGCTCGATCTTGGTGATTTGGTGTTTACGTAAATGTTCTGTATTAAACCCATATCTTGACCGCACTTCTTCTCTTATATCTTTTCCCCTGACTTTCAAATCTTCTACGAATTTTTGTAGGATCTTTATCACAAATATGAGTTACTGTTCCTGATAAATTATCTCCTATACTAACACTTACCGAAACGTGCTCGGCCTCGTATTCTAAACGATTACCGAGAGTTTTAAGTAATTCTTTAGAATTAGGTGGCTGGAGATACGCCTCAAAATCATATACTATCTGATATGGATAAAGAGTAGTGTCGCAACCGATCTTTATATCTTTACCCGTTCTTTGAAATTCGCATTCCCACATAACTACTAGGTTGAATTCTTTGCTTCTAATAAATTTATCTCTTCTCATTGTGGATGCGCGTTCTTCTTTTTTATCCTCCTTTGCATGAATCTCACACCCGTGCCAGTAACAGCCGTGATATTGGTATACGGTATTGGTTTCTGAACAGTATCCATCTACTGCAGCTCCTAAAATCCATCTTTCACCCCCGTGTCCGCACTGTTCATGTTGAATGTGAATTCCCTCCTTCTTTTCCACAGAGTACATCCAATCGATCGCAACATAACTGTTAGAACCTTTTGGGTAGAACGCTTTCTCGAACGACGAACGCAGGCGCTCTAAATAATTACCATCACATATTACTTTTGTCTCACCTTTCATACATTTTGGTCCGTGTCTCTTCATATTTCGTGAATTTCTGTTTGAAATTATCGCAGGCGTAAATTTTAGATAGGTTTTTAAGGTTTTTTATCAGAAATGCGTGATTATTAAACAGTCCTATTGTCATTGGTTTATTACCTAGTGCATCATAGTGCGCTGGTACCTTTTTCAACCACAAAACACCACCTTGTGTCGGTTGATATACTTCTATACCGATTTTAAAAAAATCTTCAACCTTTTCCAGATCTGAAAAAGGAATTGGTGAAACCACATTACTATCGAAATATTGCTTACTAAGTTCTTTCGATTTTTCTGTGCATCTGTCGGGCCTTGCACTTGTCATATGCATAGCTGGACACCTGAACAGACAAAGGTCGTCATTATACTTATCTAAAGAATACATACCTTTTCTATTCCTCAACCATTCTGGAAGTTCTCCTCCTGCTGCTTCTTTGGATTGTAGTCCCAAATCTATTCCCCTACTGCCCTGTATTAGCTTTACAAAAACCTCTACCCATCTTACAAACTTCCACTTTGTATTTGGTCTGTCTATTTTATCGGACATTATTCGTGTTTGCTCCTTATCTGACAGCCATTTTTTAACTGTTTTCATTGATGATAGTGGTTCGCTAAAACCGAGATTTTTGTGAAATATTATAGTCATAGTTTCCTCCATATGTTCTAGCTTGTAAGAATATGAATATCTCAAATAAAAATTGGTTGTTAGATACGGAGCGAGTTTATCGGACATGCGTTCAGACTCGTTAATGTCAATGTTTTTACGAAAGGATAATGTAACTACCCGTCTTCCATTTTCTACCTTTTCCAATGTTTCATCATGAGCCCTCAAAATTTCTTCACCTTTTTCCACTATCGCGCGACCTATAGATCTTTTCTTATTATTTGGTATTGGGTGACCTGTGTGTCTAATTTGGGACAAATTATTGGTGCTTGATGGTTTTATTACACTAGCCCTTAACCCCGCAATAGTTTCTTTTTGAATTCTGTTACCAACTTCCTCTGCTAGTGAGAGATCTTTAAAGGCTCCTCGTTTGTGGGCGCGGGTAAACCGCTTCATAAACGCCTCATTCTTTGTGGCGTTTATCAGCTTTGTCAACCCCCTAACTCTCAACCGTTTACTATAAGTAATCCCTAGAGATTCGGCTTCTCTTCTCAAACTTTCTATTTCTGCTCTAGTTTCTGGCGTTATCATATTTTCTGTATATAACCTATGAAATGTATCTGTTCAATTGGATGTGATAAATTTACATCATGTTTTTTTCACATCCAATTGAACATATACATATACATATACATATATAATGGAGTGTGTGACTTGTTGTAAGACGTTTACGCGTAAAGACTATCTACGAAGGTATCTATCGAGACGTAGAAAATTTCCTTGTGTCGCCCCACAATTTCAATGCCCCAGATGCCCTTGTAAATTCGTTAGTGCCCAAACTCTTTGTAGACATAAACAACTACGCTGCCCTGTGGCTAAAGGTGAGCGGGGTAGACTAGAGCTGGTAGAATTAGTTGCTGATCTGCGAAATAAATTAGCTATATTGGAGGAGGAAAATTGGGTGTTGGAATATAAACTATCACGCGCGGCTCATTGAAATTAATAATTTTAAGAAAATTTACAAAATTATATAATTTCTATTAAATTAATTATTTTCTACAAAATTCATAAATTTGCTGTCGGATACAATTTTCTCGTTAACCAATTTTTGAATTCTTCGGGGGTGGTGGGGTAGTATAAAGGGCTGAATATTATACCACCTCAAGTGGTATTATTTTGACTCCCTTTATACTACTGCATGTGTCATATCATCTCTATTCGCTTCTGATGCGTCGGTGATCCACTCGCGTCCAAACTGCAATTAATCCTGCAGTAGAGACTTAGCATCGCCGCACAGTCCTCCGTCTACCAACGGTATATCTGCGTTCTTCACTGTCCTGTTGTTCACTGGCTCAATTGATGTGTAGTATGCTGGAAGTTCGGGTGAATCTGTATGACCTGATATGTTCATATCCGCTCCAGTCCTTCAGTACTACCAGTATAATCGTGCTTGATGCTTTGGAACAGGGATACAGCTGTGCCGTGAAGATTGTTCATTGCAGTGGTAGAGCTCGAGTTGATGTCAATGTTATAAATAGCTGCCAGGACAAACAAGTGACGGTGCAAAGAAGGGACAACTACACCGATATCAGAATACCGTGCACAAAACATGGCCATATAAACACTTGCATATTTCCATGACTCGATCATAACTCATGCAGAGACAATCCCAAAGCATACATTGTATCCACCACATCCCTTTTACCTGTATTAGCATGCAATGTTAGACCAACATAAACAGGCAAGGCAGTTTCACGGTCGCGATTGTTCTTTTGTGGGATTTGGTTCATTCTTACGAAGAGGTGGTTCTGCATCGCTTAAAACTGTTGAACATGATTAGTTGAGAAATGCTTACAACTGATTGCGTTAAATGGCCACCACCATACTCGCTATCCCTACTATGTATATTACTGCCACGAGTTAACAAGTTCACGAAATTCAACAAACTATCAGGCACATATCTAGTTTTTTAATTAAATTCAAACTCACGATTAAATTGCTGGCTAAAGAAAATTACTGAACTTGATATATCAGTTTTTGACCTTGACATTGACCTTGAATTTTGAAAAATGATGGTTAAAATTAATTTCATTTGTAATTAATTAATTTGTAATTAGTCACAGTAGGTTCCAATATTACAGTATTTTGGAAATTAGATGAAGTGATGCGCAACGAAATAGAACATCCTGGCTGACATTTGAAGTTTTTTCTACTTGACCTTGACCTTCAATCATGACATTGAACTATAAATGTCACTTAAACAATGTAATTGATTTGTGCATTTATACTACTATCGTTTTATACTCAGTTGTAGGTATAAATTGCCAAATATATGCATATATATTCGAATTTAAGACGGTAAGTGATTTTTGCGGGCGGCCATCTTGGATTTATTCAAATTAGGTCCTTCCGGAAGATTTTTTTCGTGGCCACCCGTCTGATTTTTTCGAAATTCATCACTGACAGTGGCGTAGCCAGGCATACGCATGTACGCACGTGCGTACGAGAAAAAATAAAATAATTAAAAAAAAAAAGGCTTATTTTTCGAAATATGCAATAAAATATTGTGGGTGGTGGGGGGGGGTTGCTATTGAGTCTGGAACAAAACGCATTTTGTATCAAACGTACATGTCGATTACAAACAAATGGTGCCGTAAATAATGCAGGAACGCGCGTTAGATAGGATCTCCGTTTCAAAAAAAATTCCGGGACCCCCTAGCACTCTCCCTCACTTCGCTAGGTCGACGAGTCAGCCATGCTCACCCAATGTTCTACCATTTGATATGTGTGCGTATCAGAAATGTGTCCCTGGCTACGCCTCTGACTGAACAGATATGCAAAATTTGGCAGACTCTTCCAAAAGTGCACAGATCGACCTTTTTTCTGCACATATCTATCGCACTATGTGAAAGTAACATGAGGAAAGTGTCAATGAAGCTTGGACGTGAGAAAACAATTTTTAATTAATATTTATTTTGAAATCTGTGACGCGATTATTATGTCATGTCCAAGCTACTACGGGGCGCCAAGTGGGACATGGTTCAATTTTGTCAACAAAATTCATTTTTGTGCCACAAAATTCAATTCTGTGTCACAAAATTCAATTCTGTGCCACAGAATTCAATTCTGTGTCACAAAATTCACTTTTGTGTAACAAAATTCAATTCTGTGTCACAAAATTCAATTCTGTGAAAAAACAATTCTGTGTCCACAAAATTCAATTCTGTGTCACAAAATTCAATTCGTGTCACAAAATCAATTCTCAATTCTGCACACGCATGTATTAGAAGGACTACCATTGGTCAGAAACTGCACTGGAGAAATGGGTCACGGTCGCCGATCTACACATTCAATGTCGATGATTCATTTCTCATTCTGCCGATGATTCATTTCTCATTCTGCCATTTTGCTTCAACTATCTCCAAACAGTCAAACGTTGACAAACCCATTCGTATTTAAACTCATTTGCGTTATAATTGTACACATAATTCATGTACATGTAGATCTCCCGCGAGTACTGACGAATTTCATTGTGTTGATTTCATCTGCCCCAGTTAAATCAATAATACACGCGCTGTGGCCTGTGTTCTGACTGCTGTCTGTGTTTATAAACAGAATGTGTGTATTGGGCCATTTGTGGAAACCATTTGTAGTATTTGTGTAGATACCATGGATACTAAGATGGTGTATACTGTAAATAATGCATGTAGACACATAGTTGCGAACACGTAACTTCGCAACTAGTAGACACAGATCCAATACCATTTGTTTCACAAGGTTAGATCTACTGTTAGAATACGACGTCATCTAATGTCATTTTCGAGCATAAAACGTTACCTGATAAATAGAATACCAAGGCTAGTGTATTTTAATATCAAGTTTATCAGGCTCGGCTCGGAAACGGTAGGAATTCCTCGGCAAGCCTCGGAATTCCTACGCGTTTCCTAGCCTTGCCTGATAAACTTGATATCCAAATACACTAGCCTGGTATCCTCTATATATGGGCATGCTCTCAGGTCTAGCTATGTCCCGGCTACTTTATGTTTGACCCTGTTTACATAATTGAGTGAAAATTCTGAATATTTTTCTTATTTCTCCTTCAAAGTATATATGCTTATATGGTGTGACCACTCATTTGTAATCATAATATAACCAAAATAACTGTCCATAAAGAAGTATAATATTGATATATATGGTTATATTTTCGCATTGAAATATTTAAACCTGCAAGTGTACTCCACCATCTAGTAAAATGGACTAAGACCGATCTCAACCAATCAACGTAGAGATGACATAGACTATCCTACGCAAACTATTTTTTGTGGACAAAAATGAATTCTGTCCCACAAAACTGAATTTTCTTCACAAAACTCAATTCTGTCTTACAAAATTGAATGCTTTATAACAAAAATGAATTTTGTATACGAAACGTATGCAGAATTGAATCTTGTGACACCGAATTGAATTTTGTGATTTTTAGTGTTACAAAACTCAATTTTGTACACATAATTAACCTGTCCTGCATGGCGCCCCGTAGCTACGCCGCCAGGGTTCGCATTCAATTTCTAAATAGTTTCGTGTTTTGCCTCCTCATCCAGCACTTTCCATTCCCACATATTACATTCCTATAGAAATATTGAGCTGTTCTCAGTCTCTGAAAAATATATTCAGAAATGTTTACAAACACAGGACGAGGCTTTGTCAGATCGAGGTCAGTATATTACATGTGCATTTCGTATCGAGTACATGAACGTATATGTGGCTGTGACTGGTAAAATGAGGCTTATTGGTTTTTGCGACCAGTGATCAGATCCACGCAGTCTGATCGCGATCTGCACTGTTCAACATTATATCCATGAAACCAGCAATGCTTCTAATAAGCAATATAGATCGTTATCAGATTACTGGAGTGTATGTGCTATTTTATCAGAAGCTACACTAGTCACAAATCCAATAAGCCTCATTTCTCGTCACAGCCACATACGTCACGGGAGCATATATCAAGACTTACCGTTCGAAACTACCACATACAAACAATACTGCTTCACCCTTTCAACACCACAGTGTATAGTGGTATTGGTAAACAGTGTAGATTCAGATGAGCCGGTTCGTGACGAGTCCTCTCATCAGGATCTGCACTTTTTGTAAGTAATTTTCATATTTTTTGGTGAACTAAAATACCCCATTTTCATAAATTGACTAGTCTGAAAAACATTTTGTGACGATTGGATTGGTTGCAAAATTAGCATATCAAAATTCATTCCAGTTACTTCGGAGTGCAAACACTGTAGATCCAGATGAGCCGGCTCGTGAAGAGTCGTCTCATCAGGATCTGCACGTTTTGCAAGTAATTTTCCAAAGTTTCATAACAAAAACATCACCTTTTCATAAATTGAATAGTTTTGAAAACCGATTGAATTGGTTGCAAAATTAGCATATCAAAATCTTTTCCATTAATTAGGGGTGCAAACAGTGTATATCCAGATGAACCGGATCGTGACGAGCTGTCTCATCAGGATCTGCACTTTTTGCAAGTAATTTAAAAAAATACATAACAAAAAGACCCCATTTTCATAAATGGACTAGTTTGAAAACCGTTTTGTGACGATTGGATTGGCTGCAAAATTAAAATATCATAATATATTCCAGTTCCAGATAATACGGTGATGTGGATACAAGGATAGAACTGAGAAGTGAGAACTGAGAACTGAGAACTGAGAACTGAGAATCAATGTTTTTCTGTTTGTTTCTCGTTCCAGATGCGGATGTACTGGCTATTCCTTGCCATCACTACGTTGGTTGACATCATATCTGTCATAATCGCCGGCATTGCCGGCATCTGCTCCGGAGACGATTGCATATACGAGAGCAACACGTCCCAGAACAACGGAATGGCCATTGCCATCATCGTCACCCTGCTCGTACTTCTCTTAACGAAGGCAGCCGCCGGCAGTGTGACTTTATATCTCTCCGAGGAGTGTTTCGGAGTAACATTGCTTAAACGCGGACCGCGACGTGTTGCGACAGAACGGCACCTGACCCCGACGGCGCCTCCGCCGTCTTATTAATCCTCAGTAATCCTATAAAAACCCTTCCACCAAATAATTGCATACCGTCATATGTACTATGCTCATTTTGAGCGTTCATAAACAAGGGCATCGATATTACTAAGGTTATCCCCTCGCTGGCAGCCCTGATATTAAATACAACTTTAAACGCATCCGCCTTGTAAAGCCTTACACACAAGGTGAACATAACTCCTCAGTGACATTGACCTTGGGCAGTCGGACGTGGGTCGTATGCAAAACAAAGCAACATACCAAGACACATATATTAACAAATATTATCAGGTGGAGCGGTTCATAAATTATTGAAACACGTCAGGTGTTACTAACTTACGTACGTACGTACATGGACTAACGCTATATCTCCTCTTGTCTATCGGCGAGGGGATACAAAGGGGTATTGTTTTAAAATATTAGAAATATTGACATTGAACACTGCAAATCATGATTTTGGCTCATTAATCTATGTTATGATTATAGCAAACTGTATAATGTATACATGATTAGGCCATACAAAGTTCTTTCCCTGTTAAGCGTCCGCGCGTGCGGGTAGGTTTTTAGAGTGGTTCTGTGAAAAAACAAACACACTCTGTATGCTATTTGACACTCTTTACTGGCGATAATATGGACACTGATTGGGGATATGTGTACGTTTTATATCCATTTATGAATTTACACTTAATAAGTTTAATTAGAGTACATATTTTGTATTTTCTTCTTATTTTTTGTTTCAAGTTTGATGGCGGAAATTTAAATTTATGCTAAAAACTTTATCGACCCTTTGCAAGGGTTGATGAAGTTTTTAACATAAATTTACATTCCTTTTGTTCAAGACCTTACCGGATACGTAGGTAGGTTTTAGCCACCTGGGTGGACGCTTAACAGAGAAAAATAATGGCATGGCCTTACTAGTATAAAACACACTTTTAAGCCATATGGCCCATACAGCAATACAGAATACATATAGAATACGTACATACGTACATGTAACAACGATAGCAGGCAGCATAGACCATCGAATATTCCTACATATGGGCACACGGATGACAAAATGGACATTACACGTCGTGCTATATGCGACCATCATAATCACAGATCTGCCTGCGCATCCGCGGACTCTATTCAGCGCATACGGTATTCTTCATTCATTCATTGAACTAGCTTTAATGCCTTAGCCAGATTTTGTGGTTGTGTAATTTTGTATTTGTTATAATTTATAGGAGTGTGTTTTCCTGGTGTTACTACGTATGGTTAACTTAACATTACGCAAACACGTCTTATTTGGAATTAATAAATCTGTGAACTACTTTCAACAAGGGAGATAATCAATATCACGCGAACTATTTTCATACGAGCCAAGCGGATTGTTCTGTTTATTAGTATATATAGTTTTAATATATCTCCTGTGATATATAATGATACATTACTTCGATATGTTATGGGTACTAATACAAGTTGTTTCAATAGCGTATCTCTGTCAGGCGCGGATGCAAGAGGGTGGGAGGCGCACCCGGCGCACGCCCCCCCCCCCCCCCCCCCCCCCCCCCCCTATTTTTCGGGCAATGGTCATTTTTTATAAAGCCAAAAGCATTTTTCATGTAGTTGTGGCCCTGATGTGCCGGGAAATTGTCTCAAATGATGTTTTTTTTCAAATTTTCCCAGACCCCCCGCTATAACTTCGCGCCTTCGCCACTCGCACAGTCGGTCTTCGACCAACTTTTGCGCCCCCCCCCCTTTCTCAAATTCCTGGATCCGCCCCTGTCTGTAACTGTATCGTTGTAGATGGAGTTGCAAAATAATTTAATAATTATTACGTTCAAATAGTTGCCTAATACTGGTAGCACTTCTGTATAAATGTAATCGTCGTAAATGGCGCAATAGTCGCGAGGTTAAGGTCGCCCACTTCAATGATTTAATTACCGATTCCCGAAAGGGTCAGGGGTTCAAACCTCAACTTGGTATATATTTTTTTCTCCATATATATTATTTTTGTGATTTTAATATATTCACAATTTTATGATTTTAAAAAAAATAGCTATAAATATGTTTTTTTTAAGTTTGAGGTACTGTCTATATACCATATAATTTTTTACTGTCCCAAAATCTATTTTTTTGGCTGTCACAATTAATTAATTTTCGGACAGCAAACATTTTTTTATGAATTTGAAATAATTATTGTCCTCCACCTGATCACAACACTGTTGGAACTGCGCATGTGGCTACCACGACCAGACACTGGCCGCAAACACTGTAGAATTCGGCGTCTATTTATTAAATTATTTATTAAATTATTATTTTTTATTTCATTTGAATTCCGCGTGAGCGCTGAATTTTGTGTCAAAACCATTTACAGAAAATATTGGTGATTTTCTAAACAAATATCGCAGAAATGCGGCTATGTATTTTGTGTTAATTTTCAACACCATTTACGGAAAAAAATACTGATTGTTTAAAACAATATCGGCACAACTAAATTCGGTGATAGAATTTTGTTCGACTTTTCAACACCATTTACGGAAATTATTACTGATTTTCTAAAAACAATATCGGCAAAGGTATACTGAACTACTTTTTTTTAAATAACCAGCCGTCTAATAGATCTGTGTATAATCGAGAGTATATCGTTAATTGTCATGTTGTCTCCGATAGTGAGGTGTTGCGGCACACATCAAAACGACACGTCAATTTCAAAACATTGCCTAAGGGTCAGTCAACATTTACAGCTGTGTGGTGTCATCAGATGAACACCTCGTCACACACGACCGCGCATTATCGATTTTTTTCCAAACAAAGCGACGTGTATTTACAACTAGATTTGTGTAATGTGTCGGGTGTAGCCAAAGACCATACATAAATTCGTAATTAGTCACAGATGTAGCCTTAAAATAGAATCGATTTCCTTAAATTACGTCCGCAAGTTGACAGATATTTCAGAGCAGACGTCATCGTAATTTGCCGTTATTTATTTCCAAAATTAGCCGTATATTCTGTAAATGGCGTTGAAAGTTGACAATAAATTAAGACCAGATCAGTACGTTAAATCGCTATAGACGACAACGGACGATCAGATGAGAGAGAGTAATACCGTTTACGCGTATCCAATATTAAATATACATCGTTATTTTTTTATGACTTTCGTAGTTCTTGCCGAGAAATTAAAACCGTTTCTATTATTGGGGAACATAATATCATGATTAGCACACCGTTTCACTAAGCTGGGGCTACTCAGGGAATGGGATCACACGGTCTATTGTTTACACTGGATTAATGGCGGCCCTCATGAGGTAGCAGGTAAATCTTATTTTTCAATAATACGACTGTGGTTTCTTCCTTTTAGTGATGACCATGTTTAGCAGCATTACTTATGTAGTTAGTCTGAACATTCTGCAGAGAAATTTGAATTGGACGGAATCGAGCGTTGTTTAAACTTAGTCCGGTTCATATGCACAGGTCAAAATATGAACTGAAAATGACGTTTTGTGTGACTGAAATCCGTACGTTTATACTCCAGCACTATGTTTGAAGGCTGTGCGATTTGCCTCAATATAAGCTGGATTAATTAATACTTATATTCATGCGCTTCATGAGAACATCAATACATTTAAAATATACAAATATTACTTAAAGGGGTACCGATATGATACATTTTAATAATATAAATATCGAAAATAGTCACTGCATCGTGACCTATTTGACCGCATTACCTATTGCGCGGGTACCTCATCATACTCCCTGTTTACATAGGTAACTGGGGGTATAGTGAGGTACGCTCGCTAATACAATGTTTGCGTAATGAATACATTATATCATATGTTATCATTTTTTCGTTCTTTGTCAAAAGCCACACGAGATGAAACTAACTGATGGCTTGAAAACACAAGATGGCCGAGCTGGCCATTCCACGAGCCATATATATAGGTGGCAGTGAGTGTGTTTCATTTTTAATTTCATGCAATTTTTAAAACAAAAAGAGAGCCGCCTTCATTATTGTTTATGGCCTATGAAAGAATGGAAAATATCTCTGGCCGAGCTCTTTAAAATCAGCAAATTCCGAAACTGAAAATGCACTTGTTCGAAATACCAGGCCACGTCACTTACAGAACTACAGATCAAATGCTACATATTTGCAATTAAAGTGTGGAAACGAGGGGCACATATTCGGAAAGAACATGAATTAATGATGTAAGATCAAGTGACAAATTCAAAATTCATGCAGAAATTACCGTATGCGAGCTCGGTAAGACCGTTCTCCCGCTGCATTTTCAAAATGTTCGCGTTTTTTGGTCGTTCCTGCTTATATTAGCGAGTAATGGACCCTGACATGAGCAACCGAGGGTTAAAAAAACATTTATACACAGGATTACCACGTTTAGTTCGTGATTTTTGCTAGTTTTAAAGGGGAAAACAGTAAAAATTGAAGCACTTACCTTTCACGTGTTTTACCGTCCGCCATCTTGTGGGTGTCTTATCATACCGGCCCGTACAGCTTACTGTACAGTGGAATCTACTACAGTCATTCGAATACATTTTAATGATTACTGTTTAACACCAGTAGCCGATTTCATCAAAATTGCAAAGTATACTATTTCATATAGAACTAACCCCTGCATATATTTGATGATTAAAAGTATGCAGACTTATTATACTGAATTTATTACATTATCACAGCCAAAATGGCTGTGATAATGTAATAAATTCAGTATAATAAAAATGAAAATTTCTCTCTCAAAGTATACTTTGCTAGATAAGTATACTTTGCCGTGTTGGTGAAATAGGCTACTGATTTCAACCTCTACGCCGCATGTTGATGTCCTATGACATGATTAAGTGATGTGAATTAAATATTGTTATTGCATAATCATCTGTCGGTATTATTACATACATCTCCTTTTCGCCCATATAAGCCAGTAGTGTTGGAGTGTACGGTTTCTTTTGTCACTGAGTATATATGTTATACATATATCACATTTAGGAAGCAATTATATTTTAAGCATATAATGACCCACACCAAGATAAGTATTATTTGATATTTTCCTTAATATGTAACGGATTTTTATGAAATATGGCGCAGCAAACGTGCCTTGATGAGCTGTATTTGGTGGTCCCGGGAGTTCGGCACATACTTATGTTATTTTTGCGAAGAATCGATGTCCGTGTCAGTAGACACGCAAATCGATTCTTCGCAATCACGGCAAATATAACAAGTTTGGGCCATAGTACCTATACCACCAAGTGCAGATTAACAAGACGCGTTTGATGCGCCATATTTCATAAAAATCCGTTACATAATAGGGACAAAATAAAATAGTACGTACTTTGAATCGGGTGGGGGGGCTTCTGGAAGTTTCAGTACGTGTTGTTGTTGTTGTTGTTATTGTAACCACGTGATCCTTGTTAAAAGATCCGCCATTGGCATACTGTCTGATACTGAAAGACATATCGTGTAAACATGTGTATATTGTTATAAACGCGTTATATTTATAAATAAAGCGCCGATCATCAACGTATGCATGTTTGTTGTCCCAATGACATCGGAATAATCCAGTCCGTTTATGAGTGTAAGTATATTTTTGAAAATTTTATATCCCGGTAATGTATATATATAAATTGTTTATTAACTTCTCATCAACCGCACATCATGAAATACTTAGTAATGATAAAAAATAGGTACAAGTACAATTGCCATCCTAAAATACTTACAAGAGATGGCTCATTACCCAGTGGGCACATGACGTCAGCGTTACGTTGTATTTATGTTGGATCCCAACCTCGTATTTACGTTTGATTTTGGTTCCATATGAAAGTCTGATAGACGTCATTTTCTGATGTAAATCCAACGTCGGACACCGACGATGGATTTACGTCAGAAAATGACATTGACACACCGTCAAATCCTGACGTTGGATTTACGTCAGATCCAGATGTTGGATTTACGTTGGGATTTACGTCAGGTTTACGTCAGATCATGATGTTTGATTTACGTTTGATTTACGTCAGGTTTACGGCAGATCCAGATGTTGGATTTACGTTGGATTTACGTCAGACCCAGATGTTGGATTTACGTCAAAGTGACGTCTATCTAACTTCCATATACAACCAAAATCTAACGTCAATCCAACGTAACTCGGACGTTGGAATTTGGTTAGACATGGCAGGAGTCCATAAATTCAGCTTTGTAATCTCGGTGTTAGATGTAAGTTTACGACGTACGAACAATGAAATGTTCATACGTCGTAAACTTACATGTAACATCGAGATTACAAAGCTGAATTTATGGACTCCTGCCAACCAATGAAATGTGCGACACTTCCTGTATCAAACAAAACACATCACAAGTATATACATGTATTGATTATTTATTTATGGCAGAAATTATATACAATGTCAGACCAAAGACATATACACCAGTCATCGACTCTGGCCCTCTGAAGTGTCCGCCTGCCGTTTCCCCCCCCCCCCCCCCACCGCCACGTCGGTCCGGAGCATACTTCATACAGTAGCTCATAGCTCCATCTACCTCGAATTCCGTCATGGCTGGCAGAGCTTTCATCCCACTCTCTGTTGAAATGTTAAAATGTATAATAAAATAAACAACTATTAATCATAAGGATTAATAAGTTCTAACATTGTTTGTTCTGAACCCATTTATCTCGCACGAGTGATAGTAATTCCATCTTGCACGAACGTAGCGAGTGTAAGATGTTAATTTGATTTTCTATCAAGAGTGCGAGATAAACGGGTTCAGAACAAGCAATGTTAGAACATATTTCTCGCATACCACAATATTATTAATGATGCGCTGTGAAAGTGCACAATACACTACTATAAAACTATGTCAGCAGTCGGTATTAGCGCACAGTACAGCGTGCCAAATTCCCGCTAAACGTGACTTCATGACAAACGAATGATAAGGAGTAGCACCAAATGTGATGACATCACAGTATGCGTTTGACGTCATATATTTTCAGCGCAGATGGAATGACACTCCATAGGCATATAACATTTGGCGTGTTGTTTTGAATGAAGTTCATTTATTGGATTTCAACTACAATACAAGATAGGTTCACATGAAGCTATCTTACACTCCTAAAAAGTTATCTCACACTCCTGTCTTTTTGGTCAATTATGGTACTGTATCTAACAGCAGGGGTGTGAGAAATTAAAGAAACTTGAGTCGTCTATTATCTCTTCAATTCAAAAAAACTAATTTAAAAACTTATATGATGGGATTTTTCACTACTTTATTCAATTTAACCTACAGCATGTTGGATAAACTCTCCCTAAACATTAGTATCCCTGTAACTACAAATGACCTATAAATAGCGTAGTCATGATCATCCAGTATAATCAATATTGTCAAAGTTTACAATCTTACAATTTGCATAATTAATGTTACAAAATATTTGAAATCGGACAATATTTACTAAAGTTATCACACAGAAATGTAACGTCTAACGGACGAGGGGGCGAAGGGACGATGGATGGAGGGTATACCACAACACATTCCGCCGTAAATGAGGGGCGCATAAAGAGCAAGAAATATATACACAGCAAACATAGATTCAGTACAAGTTCATAAATACTGTACTGATACACTAATAGCGTTTTTTTTTAGCTATATTGATTAGCTGCAATGCAATATATTAGTGTATTATTGTATCAGTGAATTGTCTTAGCATCCATTTCTATGGAACAGATTTAAAAAACATCTGAAAATGTTTCCATTTCGATGCATACCTTTAACGACACTGTATAGTCGAAGACTTGAAAAGGCAAGTTTGCCCCTCTTCCCCTTCAGGTTGAAGAAACCCATAAGTTCATTTGTCATTAACCTGAAAATAAGACAGACTTTGTAAAAAAAAAACAAGATATGTTAGTAAAACATAGATTCGCCCGGGTTTCCATTGAAATTTGATTTGAACAAAGTCAACATTTGACCTTGAACTTTGTAAGTGACCTTGAACCTTGAACCTGGCAGATTGGGTGAGTGGAAGTAATCAAGTTGACATGTTTGTTAGTATGTGCCAATTAAGTACGGGAGATCTGCGATGAAAATTGTTTGGTTTATAGCAGTTGAGAAAAACTTTAACCAAGGTCAGCAAATGACTGTGACCTTGATCTCGGTAGGAGGGAGTGCCTATGAATTATACAACAATTATACAAGAAGCATAACAAGAAACGAGCAAAGCCACGAAGGCCAGGTTTTTTCCAAGCGACACTATGGGTAACATAATTATACCCACTTTTTGTAGACTAGATGGCCATGGCCTGCATGTCGCACCTTCTTGGGGCGAGGCATGGACACTAAAAAAATAGATATAGTAGATGGAAAAACTTTAACGAAAAAACTTTAACCGGACACACGGACGGACGTATGCCAAAATGCCGACGATATCGCGCTTTCTGCAAGCGGGTGCGACAATGATATAAACACCCATGTGAAGTATCAAGGTAATGGGTGAAGCAGTTGCAGAGATATAGTACACAAAAAAACTTTAACAAAGTAATTTGACCTTGACATTGGGCACAGGGGCCGCACAGTTGGGGGGTAGAATGAAAATATGGATGATGATAAACACCCATGTGAAGTTTCAAGGTAATGGGCGAAGCAGTTGCAGAGATATAGTATAACGAAAAACATTTAACCAAAAAACTTTAACCAGACGTACGTTAAAAAGTTAACGTTGAAAATGGCTAAGTCAATTACGTAGAAATAATAGGTGAAGGTAAAAAAAAATGGTCACATGTTGGATAGTTGTATGTGGTAGGCACCCCTTGGTTATGAAAGGCTTGTGAGTGGAAGTGATGGAAAAAAGCTGGACTGAAAGCCCCTGTGAAAGTTTGGTGGTCCTAGGTGGTACAGTACCAAAGAAATGGACTTAAACACGAAAACTTAACATTGTAAACGCGAAAACTTAACATTGTAAATGGCTAAGTCGACTGCGCGGAAAAAATGGGTCAAGTTAAAAAAAAGGTAACATGTTGGATAGTGATATGTGGTGGGCACCCCTTGATTATGAAGCTGTGAAAGTTTGGTGGTCCTAGGTGGTACAGTAACAAAGAAATGGACTCAAACACGAAAACTTAACATTGATTGTGGACGCCGCCCGCCCGGCTTTCGCCAATCCAATAGCCTGGATTTTTGTTAAAAAAACCTGGCTAAAAAGGTAACATGTTGGATAGTGATATGTGGTGGGCACCCCTTGATTATGAAGCTGTGAAAGTTTGGTGGTCCTAGGTGGTACAGTAACAAAGAAATGGACTCAAACACGAAAACTTAACATTGATTGTGGACGCCGCCCGCCGCCCGGCTTTCGCCAATCCAATAGCCTGGATTTTTTTTCAAAAAACCTGGCTAAAAATACAAATTTTATTTTTTTCGTGTTATTCAGAATACTGTCAACTCAATTTGCACAATCCTCAGGCCAAAAATAAAATCTCCTGTGTTTCTGCTAACCCTATTTTTTTATGCCGACTACAGGTTTTATTCAGTGGAAAATTGTTACTTGCGGATATTGGCCGTTTTGAACTACAACAAGAGTGCCGTAAGTCACAAAAGAATATGGGCCAGTCAGCGAAGATACACAAAAGAAAACGGCCAAGTTTAAAAGGTGACATTTTTGTTAAATAATAATGTTTTCGGCATAAAAACACCAAGGTGCACATCTTCAATATGTGTGGAACGCGTGTGTATAGTTTCAGATCAATCCACTGAGCAGTTTCAGAGGAGTTGTGTACACAAACTATGCAGTTTATCTGTCCGCTGCCCGCCCGCCGTTCGGTAAAACATAATACGTACCGGTTTTTTTTCAAAACGGTCGTATAATAAATGGTGCCGAAGTATGGCCTTTACATCAAAGCCCATGTCAGGAGTCCTCTCGGATCAGCTCCATCTCCTCTCGATCTAGTTTGCAACATACGGAAAACCTTAAGTCGGACATCTTCAAACCGTAGTCGACATCTCAAAAACACTAAAAAGCTTTACACCATCAGCGGTTAATTGTTGCTTGGAGAAATAAAATTTAACTAGAAATATGGCCTGTCGGCACACGAATGCCCCCGCTGGCAGCCAAAGAAAACAAGGCAAATTTGAATGTGGATTTGTCACAGGGTGGCAGAGGACCATTGGAGCAATGCGTGTGTGAAATGTGAAGCAGATCCGAGCAAGGAAACAGAAATTATAAGGCATTTACTCAGCG